>LGAG01002984.1:87546-105487 GCA_001278395.1 Lerema accius
GCAGCTCGTACGACCGTTCTCATTAATTGTAGCTTTCTGACCCCGATACCGTTATACGAAATATGTATGTATGTATGTATGTATGTATTAATCCTTTAGCCAACCCTTGAATTACCTCCGGTGCCGTTACACTCACTGGCATTTAAAGTATAATACTGCGTTATCAGTACATCTATAAATGTCTGAATTAAATTGTTTATTAAACGAAAATTACAAGAAGAATAAAATGAAATTCTTAATCACAAATTATTTCAATTAAATCGAATAATCAGTTAGGTACTTAACAGTCAAATACGATCTTATTTTGGTATACCTACATATTTGTATTATAGACTGAATGTTTAATTGTATAAGTCTCTTAAAACGTTACTTAAATAAGTAATTTCTCTCCGACAATGCGCACTGGATCAGTATGGCGGTAGGTATATACCTAGAGCATATGCTCTAGACTTCCTCAATCAACTGCGAATTATTTTTAATTAAATCTGTTTCTACTACATGTTTGGAGAGAGCCAGTAAGGAAACAGCTAATCAGATTCTTCGAGGCTTGAAATCGGTGGTGACCTCCACATTCTTGCGTATTTTCACACTCAGTGATGCTCACTTACTGTCAATAACCTCAGCTATTATTTCTCGGCCCATTACTAAATATTAAGACATATAAAACTACGTAACTCTTGTATAAAAAGGTATAATTTTTCAAACTTACCAAGCAATTCAAGGGTTACGAATAAAAATGCCGCTTGAACGTGAAGTTATTTTCGTATTATTCGAATGAGGCGGTTAAATCGCGGCCCGATGATTAATTCGTTTGTTCCACGGAGTTTTTGTTCCACAATTAGGTGATCCGCGCGTGCGGTGTCGAATCGCGTGGCCGATACATTGTTCAACGTATTACGTCAATTTACGTCCCACCAAACCCGTTTCCGTCTTTCCGTGTATACTAATTTATTGCTAATTACACATTTTTACTGATCCCACTAATCAACTAGCGTTATTTTTCCTAATCTAAGCACATAACACATTTGATTCAAAACGAACTTACTTATAATTATACGCATAATCCGGTAGCGCAGTGTGAAAACATTAAAATGTAAATATTATAATTTATTGTCAAACTGTAGTCTTGACCTAATTTAATTAAAACTGGCAATCAGTAGGTATTTCACGTAGCGTAACTAATAGCACGATTACTATCATTCTTTGCTTTATGGGAAAACCAATTACCAGCGCTGGATGCTTTTTTAGTTGGAGATGGTCAATCCATCATAGGACTCCGCCCTAGCCGTTCCATTCTGTTTCTCGCAACACTCGACTTTCTGTGGCTACTCTTGATGATTTGTGGAGCCTTTGCCAAGTTGGTAATAAAAGTATCTACAAAATTCAGTTGTAATGTTAGATTTTACCTATCTATATATAGGTACTATCTATAGGTTCTTAAGTTTGATAAGTTTTTTTAGACGATGGTGCCTGACAGATGCCTATTTCCAAAATATTATTATTACGTTGATAAAAACTATCATAGGGTCATTAAGCGTATTTCGATAAGGTGAAAACATTTAATCGGAGGAATTACTGGTTAGTGGTTACCTACTCTACAATTTTTTAACTTATTTACACTGACCTTACATTGTCATAGCTATACAGTAAACGTATAGACAGATATCTACCGTGACTGAAAGCGCAAGATAAGCATCAATGTCTCTGTACTGAAAGTCAATTATAGTCAATTACACTATGCGTTTTCGATAGACTCGCTCCATCCATCATAGCGCTCCGCCCCCGATTCGCTCCGCTGGGTTCAGCCGCGGGCAAACCTGAATATACCACACTGCACTAACTTACTATACTAATACATACATATATCTGGCTTTCATTCAAAATAGTCCCCTAATTATTGAATTAGCGTCTACTAAAACGCCTTTGTCATACGACCAACTAACCAACGAAGTCCAGGTTCGTCATAGCTGTTTATAGGCGGCAGAGGAATCAGAAAATGATACTACTAGCTGGATTGCTATTCTCATTAAGTAAAATTATAAGTTTCCTAGTCCATGTCGCCGGCCTTTTCGTTCGACAATAATGATCCTCAGAAGTACCTCTTTTACTAATAAGGCTTCTCAAATACGAAGAGAAAAACGTACAGTGTACCCTAATAAGGCGCCATTAATTTCCAATAACAATTCAATATCCTCCAAGATACACGATAAACCGATATTATGATATCAAACTAGATAACGGTAACATAATAATTACGAGGTGAATATTAATGAACAGCTAACAGAACTATTTGCAGTTCCGATCCTTTATTTATGCATGTAAACTTTTCATAACTGTCATATTGTCATAGTAGCGAATTCGTTGGAAAAAACTACCATTTTAGGTAGGTCTCTGTGGAGGTAGTAGTTATTGATGTAAGCGAAGGAATTCAAAGCTTTTGCGGTTCTGTTTAAATTAGTCGCGTGTGACATTTGCAGGGTTGGCACCTGCGCTCCTGGAGCCGCAGTGGCCGGCTGTCGCGCGCGACATCTGCGACTAATTTGTTGCGAACGCTCTCATTACGCGGCCCCTACGCCTGAGGTGTCGCTGCTCCGCAATTTCACTCGTAATTCTATAAAATTGCCACACGCATACGGAAGTGGCCCACGCGGCGAGAAATCATCCCGAGACCTGTCACTTTTAATTTATACGCGGGTATAAAGGTGTTTATTATGTCACACTTCTTGCTGATATCTTGACAATTTTATAAGAATGTTTAGAGTCTATTACGTGCCACACTCTGACACAACGCTGTTTATTAATTTAATGCATTTAATCCATTGTCAAAGGTGGCGTATAAGCAGACTGGTGAATAGATTATTAAGTCTACTTGGGGATAAAGTAAGTGTAGTGAAAAATGAATTTAAATAAAATTGATGAAAACAATTTTGCAGACAAATATGTAGGAAGGAACGGTGTAGGTATTTAATAAGCAAGTAGTTATTTGCCTGGTAACTAGTAAACAAATCCTAGCAACTAAAACTACAACTCACCTGTCCATTCTTGTCCATCTCGTTGTTGGTGAGCTTGACCTTCTCGAAAGAGACGACCTGCTTGCGCAGCTGGTCGCCGGCGAAGGGCGAGTCGGGGTGCGGGTAGAGGCGCGCGGGCGCGGGGGGGTCCGCCTTGCCGGCCACCAGCCACGAGGAGCGGTGGTAGGCGTAGCGGTAGCGCTTGCCGTCCACCGGCACCACGTCCAGCAGCACGCCGTAGCGCGCCTCCGACCGGCAGCCCGCGAACGACACGCGCACCGTCGGAAACATCCGCCTGACAACAAACATTTGTATCAATCTCCAAGTCACATCATCGTTATCATCTAAATTATAGCCTTATAAACTCTTTTATGTAGGTATTTGTACCTAGTACGTAAATAGTATCTAGGTACCTACCTATGTTCAGCAAACGTCATGTGCAAAGGCACTTACGGTGTTTGGCCCACCCAAGACTGTAGTATGGACAACACGAAAACATAAAGATTCTAAGTTAATTTCGGATCCTTAAAAAGAAGCCATTATTAAAAACATTAAGTATGTTCAATACGAATTATTGCACGCACTTATGTTCATTATTTTGAACAGTTATTTCCTCGCTCTCATTTCAGTTAACAGTGAGTAAACATATTTATGACTTTCTTAGGAATAACCTTTAAACGAACGTGGGTGGATAATTAAATTTTATGCGTCCATAAAACCGAAATATGAAAACTGAAGAAAGTTTAACGTTATTGCGACAAATTATAACCGCATAAAACATGAGACTTTCGACAGTAAATTTTGGAAGTGACCGACGAAACGGACCTCACCGCGCTAATGACCCCATAAGGACCGACACGAAACCAAATTAGACATTAAGATACAAAAAGCTTACAAGCCCCAAAACTGTTTTACGAGAACAAAACACATGCTCGCAATAAAAAAAGATGATTAATGCATCTAAACAAAAACCGCCAGAGATCCGGCCGCGGACGGTGACTTGTATAATTACAGGGTGAAACGCGAACTAGGAAATCAAACAAATATGATGTATTCGATTTTAATGCACCCCTAAATGGGCCGAAGCGCTTCCTGCCGGCCGGCGGCGATAACATCTCACTGCTGCTTATTTATAACACACTTTCTTAATACTTTTTTTGTGTAAACGGCGCTTTTATAATTTCGAAGGCTAAACAAGTAGTCGTAAACGAGATAAGATCGAGTACCGATTTGACCGATGAGCTTAACGCGATCCGACGTCGCGCATCGGCCGTTGCGCCGCGTCGCGTCTGCGTCTATTAGCTTTTCAAATTTCGAATTCGAATGATCGATCGAAGGACCGTTTCGAGGTTAACGATAACATTCCTTCAGTGGGCCCTATAAAAGGCAGGAGTGAAAGAAAGAAATATTAGCGACCATAAAACACGTACGCGGTGTCAACCTCCCAATAAGTGTAATAATAAATACGAGACGCCCATAAAACTCTCGGGGGCAGAACCGTGCACGACTGTAAAACCGCGGGTAGCGTGGATCAACAGAGCGACGCGAGCTATAAATAAATCGTTTTAAAGTGTGTATTGATTGTTGTTCCGCGATGGCGTTGATGGATCCGTCGTTGAGGAAGCGTGGTCGTCAGGAGAGTAGTACGTTAGTGTGTCGTGTCGGTGTCGCGAGTGTCGACGTCGGCCACCCAGCGCGGCCGCGTAATGAGCCACATCCATCAACCATCACAATCCGACTGGAATCTCCAGACTCGAGTTGTTTCTTGCTACTATTAGGACATAAAACTAACCATTAGTCAAGTACATCCAATGTTCAGTAAGATGATCTCTATCTATTTGGTTATTGATTTGTTATCAGCAATCTAGATAATTCTGGAACAACTAAATAAAAATGTGTTTAGTTAAATTTAGATCTAAATTCATCCCATCTGGTTTATCATCCAATGAAAGTAGCGAAATAAAAAAATTGGATAAAGCGTCAACATTTTTTCATTCCAGGCATTTCGAGTATAGACATCTTTACCCAAAACAAAGGGACACGCAAGTTACTTAACTAGTTTAAATATTTAACAACAATAACAAACAAATAAAAGGGCACTCGTTGAAATCATTAGACTCGCCTGAATTATTTATAGGACTATTTATTTTACCGGTAATTAACTTAGTGATTGCTTCAATAAATTCCACGGTAGGAAGGTACAAACTATATTAATTCCGCATTGAACAAGTTCGTTGGCGGGATCGGCATCGGCTGCGGCAATCGAATGCATTTACATAATTAGTAAACGTCGCTAAGATGATCACAGATAAGCATAACAAATATCGTAGGTACCACCCCTATTTGATACACTATCCACAGATAGACAACCCTGCAAAATATTTTCAAGTCAATTAAAGGACACAGGTTTTCGATGTTAATGATATTTGAAAAAATGTAATGATAATTAATTAATTTACCCTTCGAGAATTCCAAGCGCTAATTTTTAATAGCCGACCGCTCTACAAAAGGCGATTCCGACTTAAAGACTTTCTTACACGAAGCTATGACTACTAATACCGAGAAATTATACAGGAGGTTGGTTTGAAATGATCTGGAATTCAAGTGAATGAGAATTTAATTAAAGACGATACAAGCTGATTATTTCTTTTGCAAGGGACGAATTCCGTTCATTAATTACTTACCCTTTGAATAAAGGGAGTAGGGCTGCGGTTGTACCTATAAATATAGTATAAATATTAACTTAATAAGTTTGTTTAAAAATAACTGAAATGGTTTGTGGTTGGCGACCGCAGTGGGCGACATCCAGCGCGCATGAATGGGAAATTGTATTATTGGAAGACAGTAGGTATCATCATTACACTCATCCATGCGACCTCTTCCGGTGAAGGGCGTGAAATTAGCACGCATATACTTTTTATACTTCGTCTTTTGACGCTACAATTCCCTTTATTGTTATTTATAACTAGCAGTCCGACCTTCGCGTTGATAAAACTTTGCTTCTCTTAGGGCGCTGTATAAAGTTCTATTGGATTTTCTCTACTAATACAGTAAGTTATTAGATAGAAAATTAGTCTATATCCTTTCTGATGTTTTAAGCTAGCTTCATACCAAATTTCATTATGATAGCTCTAGATGTTTGACTGTGAAAAGGTAACAAACAGACAGAGTTAAGTCCGCTTTTCATATAAGTATGGATTGTATTCCTAATATTTTCATCGATTCAGGTATTTCGATTACTCTTTGTCTATAAGTTATTCAACGGTATGAAAAACCTGATGTATTTCTACCAGGAATCTAATCACATATTTCTTTACTTATACCAATAAATCACTTCAACTAAGAATGTAAAAGTTGAATAACTAGAGTTTTTAAACTGGGTTTAATCTCGCAACAATACGTTACAAATTGAACCATAACTACGTATGTATACTTTGTATTATTCTTATCTACATGTATGGGTTTTACCAATTCATGAATTCTTGTGTAATTGTAACAAAAACTAGCATATTAATTAGTTCGGTGTATGTCGGAATAATGTTTTTACCGTTCCAATCCACTGCCCGATCGTCGTGGAGTCATATAAACTGGAACCACAATGGTCACAAAAACTTGCTCGTTAACAACTCCAATAACTTCTTACACCAATGTTGTTACGAAATGCTATTTGCACCTGAACTCAAAATTAGAGATCACGCAAGTAAAAAGCTAAAGAATCTAGTAAATAGCAAGTAGGTAACTTTATAACTACCTAATTTAAACCCAAAAGACAAGTAAAAAGCATAGTGTGGATTGCCACGGGTTTGCTGTTGTCTGTGTTCATTAAATTTCGTTAAGCCTGGTAGCATTCGGTGTTTCGTGTCTAGAAAGAAACAAATTAAAGATTTGTCTTAGTCTGTAAACTTAGACTAGAAAGCTGCTGTAAGATAATACCTATGCTGTAAGATAAGATATATGTAAGACTTGGCATGCAATTATTTATTTTTGCAGTTCAATTAGGTACCATCAAGTTTTTTTTTGTTTTTAACGGAGAACCGAACCCGATAAGTGGTCATCTTTGCTTATTGATATCAGCAACACCAGAAGCACTGCTAAGAAATATGAAGATAAAGAATAAACGCACTGATTTTTAAGTCCTCAGCAGGAACACGAATCTGTGGATTTTACGACAAATCGATTATGAAATCACATTTTCGCCATCCAAAGAACCATTTAAATCACAACAACTTTTAAGGAACGATTCATCCCTCTAAAAATCACTATACCACAAGCAAACGCACAAACAAATTCCTCAAACGAAAGCCCCCCTATTTTTGCGTCGAAGTTCACAAATTAACATGACTTGTTTGTACTAAACAGGCATAAAATAATGTTGACCATAAAGCCCGGTAAAGAAGGCCATTCATTAACCGTCCGACGGCCGGCGGGAGATAAAGAGACGACGGCGACACGTGTTGCGGCCCGTCACCGACTGACCGAGCCTAATTGATGCCTTATTCACTCTCCACCAGAGTTCCGGACTAAATTAAATGACACAAACTTCGTAGCTTCCATCCGTAATTTATAGTAACTCCGTGTAACTAACGCATCAATTTCTTGGCACGATTTTTATCGTTGTGACAATCGATTAATGTTCTTTGATCTTAAAAAACACATCGAAATTTTTTAATCTTCCAGGTACGAATAAAATTCTAAGTAAAAGGTAATATATTGAAATAAATTACGTACTTTGTTGACTAATAGTAGGTAGGTACCTAGATAGTGTCGATACAATTTAAAAGTAAACAGAATCAATTTGTACAAACCTAATGAATTAATTCAGAATTCATAGAATATTCTTTACGTAACCATCCATCACTGCTTAGATTAAAAGATTACGCAATCAGTTGGTACATGACATATTAGAAACATTGCTGTTTTTCATGAAATGCCATCCTGGCAGACAGCGCGTTCACACGCAACCCCGACCGATCCAGTCCCGGTCCGGTCCGGTCCGGTCCGAATTAACGTTTACGATCGGATCTTTCAATTTACAATCATTAACAAAACCATTACGTATGACCTTTTAGAATGCCATGCTTACAATTAAATATGAGCAATTTTATCAAGACGTCGTTAGATTTACTTTATGAAACTGTAACTTAGTTGTTTGTATACCACACCTTACAACATATAAAAGAAAATATGAACTTATTATCTGTACCTAAAGAAATTAAAAGTAGCATGAAGATTATCAAATCTGATAATATCGAAACCAGTTCAAGTAAAAACATGCAGACGTTTTTGGTCCTATCTCACAATACTGAACACAATTTAAACAATCGTTGTAATTTTGCTGTTTTAACCTGATTGAAGCATTTAACGACAAAATTGACAAGATTAAGTACGCGAGAAAGCGAACTTAATAAATATCGTTGCGCATAAAAATGTGTAAGAGTTGTGGAGCATGATGAACGAATTCTCTTTCAGGACATACCGATTTTAATGTCCTAATGGGAAACTATCGTCACGTGTACTCGAAATAGTCGCGTGCGGCGTGTCAGTTGACTGTCGGCCGTCGCACGTCGCCACGCGCCATAGCGTCCCACTACCAACTAATCTCGATACTCAAAACAAAATATCCAGTTACTTCCAGCTCCTGACATAAAAAAACGTTGGCAACACAAAAAATATGTATTAGAAACAGGTTTCAGTTCTGTCCTGTCGATTTTTGCCTCCCTCAGGCCGCGAAGATCGCCACGCGAACTGTCATCTGTCAGACCGCCATTTTAATTCCCGCGTAAATTATGAAAATTGACACTTGACATGTTTTGTCGTCTCCGGGGTAATCGTGCGAAAGGAATTTTATTATATCTGCTAAGTGGAGAAGGGTCTGCCAGTTGCAATTCTGTTAGATAACGTTAATAATAATTTATTTAGAAGTTTCTCATGAAGTTATAAAGTATTTCCGTTAACAAATTTTTGGTTTCACGGTTTTAAGTCCAATGGATATTGTACAGCAGGATTATGTAGTCCATTTCTTTATTAAGTGATTACTGTATTTTATTATACGGCAACACTATAAACTATAGGAAAATAAGTCTTCGAAGTAATTTACGAGAATTCTAGACTATCTGGAAAGTTTGAGATCACTTGCGCAGATACGTGACGATAAAACTATGGATAAATATCTAATTTTACGATGTAGTTACACGTGAAAAATAATGGAGACATAAATATTGTGAAAAGTGACGTTTTGTTAACGACCTCGAAGCAATGTGTATAAAGTAGCAACACGACGGGGCGCCGCCCGCGCCGTCCGCAATATGAACCAACGCCTGCCTAATTAAAAATTCTTCTTTGTTTTTGTACCGAGATTGTAGTTATGCGAGAAATGCTCGATTATTCCAACCTGCTAAATATGTGGTAATGGAACATTAAACGTTAACCGGATGCCTTCAACACGTATTATTTATTTGACATCTACACTGACTTCGCTACATTTTTCAACAAAATCCTCGATTATAAACAGACTTTAAATCCGGGATGTAAACATCAGCATAAATTACAGTTAAGGCGATTATATATTCTTTGTTTACGACATTAGGTATAAATTATTTTACACGTACCTACCTAATATGAATTTTAATTGACTTCCGCAAAGTAATGTTTGATTTTTATCTACTGAAGGCACCCAATTTAGAATTTTTCTTAGTTTTTTACTGGTAGCAATCAACTTTATTGTAGGAGTAACAATGATTTACAATTTATAAATTATGTATGTGCCTAACTATAGATATGATACATTAATTTAATTTGCAAATAATTACAATATTAAGTAACATAAAAGATGTTCAATTACTTTTAAATTTTAGGTTATTTAAATCCAACAAGGAATTGTGATTTGAATATAGATCGACTGTATAAAAAAATAAAAAATAAAATAACGTACCTACATACGTGCATTTGTCTCTGAACTTCTCCTAAAGGGCGTACTGTATCTTTCTTTCTTTCTGTGTCTATGTACGTGGGTGTCTATGTGTGAATAATGTGCGCGTATGTGTACCTGTGTGTGTGTGTGTGTGACTCTCTTTGTGTGTGTGTGTGTGTTTGTGTGAACACATACCTTATTCTGTGACTAAATCACGAATATTAACCCATGAAATAAACTCGTCCCGTTCTTAAAAGTTGTAAGTGAGGTGACAGGACTGGATACATAAATAACGCAGCGTCACCGTTAACATTTCGCATGACAGCTTCTTGAAAGCTAACACGAGGTATTGAGTTGCTCGCAAAATGCGTTATTACATGTAAATAAAGTTGCAAGCGCATGATTAAAGTTGCATGACCGAGTATTTTTAGGTTCTTTGCTTGTTATCTGTTGGTTATTAAAAATACATTATTAAAATAAAGAATCAGTCCAAGTAGGAACTAAAGTGAAAAATATTGTAGGTACTTAATTAAGAAAGTTGCAGACTGATTCGTTGGAGCTTGATAACAGAAAATCCATACTAATAATATAAAGCTGAACAGTTAGGTAGTTTGTTTGAACGCGCTAATCTCAGGAACTACTGGACTGATTTGAAAATTTTTTTTAATGTAAGATAGTAAATTTATCGAGGAAGGCTTTAGGCTGCATAACAAAAAAAAATAAAAATATATAAAAAATATTGCGAAAACGGGAAAGGGGCGCGGGCGGAGCCGCGGGTGCTTGCTAGTTATATAATAATTTGAGGATTCCATAGCCACAACAACTTACATTATTACTTAATTATAAATTAGCAACCGACACTTACTCAAGAATTGACCAACATTATCACACCTGAATATCCCATAAATATTCGGCACACACAATATTAAATCGCTGTCACAAATTATTAAGACAAATGCACTGATCAACTTTGAATATGTTTTACATAGGTACCATTTCCTAACGTTACCAACGATTCGTATCGTACCGGAGCCATCAAAAGTGGCTTATTATGATTTATTATCGTATGCAAACATATTTTACAATCGCAAACGAAGCTCGCAGGCAGGTGCTATGAAGCTAGCGGCCATTCCTCATAACGGAGTTGTGGTTGAGAATGACGCGTCATAAATTGATGATTTTTGACATTGAGCCAATTAATGTTAAGCAGCTTTTATAAAACAGTTCATATTAACAAGCCATCGGGGCTTGTTATCGGAATCTGACTCCAGGTTTACGACGATTATTACACTTCCGGCGACCCCTCCCGTCATAAACTTTAACTATTGTTAATATGCAACATTTGCTGCCTTATTTAATGTTCGCGTTCAAGTTACACTTCGAAGGTCAGAGCATCAAGTCAGCTGAGCATTTAAATATAAATGGGTAACTAATTATGGCAAGCAGATTTACGACGGCAATAATCATAATCGTATTCAGTTTTTGGTCGGACGCTGGTGTTCTTAATTCGAAATATTAAACTAAAAAACTTTCTCAGTAGGCAGTTTCAAGTTTCTATTAGTTTAATTCTAATATACTGAACCTAGGATAGTTTAATTCCACGTAGATATTCTTTAATTATTAATTAATAAAAGTTAATGAAAAATAAAAAAGCCTCAAATTACCTAATTATAATTAGCGACTGCCGCAATTTTGCAAACGCAATAATAGTAAAAATAATTATGCACACAAAAAAAAGCACTAAACTAAATATCTACCTAGGTATTCGCGTATCTAGGTATCTTTCGTCGTCGTCAACATTTTATAAAAAAAATTGTATATTAAAAATAAAATAACTTAAAGCTAACCTACCATATTCAGTTTTAACGTCTAGGCGTAAGTCGTTAACAGCTTCGAGCAAATCGAATACCGTTCCTTCAGCGCGCCGCCTTGCAGATATCTGGCAATTAGCTGGTTTACGCGCCCCTAATGACTTTATCTCCACTAACGACCGCGTATGTACTGTACACTACTCTCACTCGTGTTCTGAACCACTGTTTAAACTATCTCCGACATAGTAAACACTATACCATGCAACTTTAGCTTCCCGCATATACCTTATGTATTCCTATCTCTCTTTGGTTTAATATTGTAACTCACAAATCGCACTTATAA
Source organism: Lerema accius (assembly GCA_001278395.1). Classification (NCBI taxonomy): domain Eukaryota; kingdom Metazoa; phylum Arthropoda; class Insecta; order Lepidoptera; family Hesperiidae; genus Lerema; species Lerema accius. The sequence continues at coordinate 99,622 of LGAG01002984.1, forward strand.
CAGCGTTTATAGTTTAGAAAGAATAAGAAGCTCAATCATAATTTTACGTCAAGGCATAAACGATTATTGAAAAAAGTAAAAACGGACTTTTGTGGGTTACGATAATGTAGATTTGAGACAAGCTTGAAGAGAGCAGTGTATAACAAAAACAATCGAAAAATAGATTTATAACTTAAACATTTTTACGGTTTTATGTCTTAAAAATATTGTAGTGGACTATAAATAGCAACATAGGACAAGGTATATGACAAACTTAACTTACCAGAATGGGGGATGGATTCTTGTACGGATTACTCGGAAATCAATCAAAAGTTTTATATTTGGTTTTTAAGTAAAACTCTAAGCTAGTTTTGCTGACAATGAGGTGTTAATAATTGCTAAAGTTATTTAACAGTTTCATTACTTAATTCATATAGAGTTTCATACCCACACTGTATGGTTGGATTGTTGGCATTAATAACCAAACCCACAGGTAATATGATATCTAGTACTAATAAATGCAATCACTCAAACCTCATTGCACTTTCGCACTCCGCTCGGTAAACAATACACTGTTTCTCACGCAGACGAGTAAATAACATGTTACATAAGCGAATCATGCTTTGTGTGACCCTGATATAGGCTTGAATCTTGGCCTCATTAGAAAAAAAGCTTAAGTGCAGAAAAGTAAGTCTCAAAATAAATAAAAAAAGTAAGGTAAATTACATGATTGTAACATTTATATGTTTTTGTTTATTAATTTAAATCATTTCAGCTATTTTGTATAAAAATAAAAAATACACTTAAATTTTATAAAATTCAGACTTATGGTTTTTTTCTTAGTAGGGCAGTACGTGTGTGTGTATAGGCAAAGATTAAACACACTTGGACATTAGAATCGACCACCCTTAATTTTTTTCACCTTCATTTATGATCTTTATGTATCTACTTAAACATATTTTTTCCTATTCAGACATTTAAATATACTCGTAAAAGTAAACATAATTTTTTTGTTTCAGGCATTTAAATACCTACCTGTAAAAGTGGAGGTTACTAGTTTTAGATACCCGTGAGCGCTCCCGGATATATCTATCTATCTATATAATATGCCTATCATGTAAAAGTAATGTTACCCTAAATGTCTTACAAACGGCTCCGGGATTATATTCATCCAGCTCAGATGCATTAGCGTTACTATCCATTCCTACCATTTAGTGACCGCTTACTTGCAATTATGAGCTCGTTATAATATATGACGATGTCCATTAATTTTACTGTGCCAACTCACGTTCACATAAAATTCTTTAATTATCCTATATGTGCGTACTCCGCTCCACCTCGCATAATTACCTTTTCAACTTCTGCCCGTCCCCACTAATTGGCTCAAGATTATTGCAAAGTAAATGTAATTATACATCTGCGAATTAACTATCTGGAAATCGTAAGGGTCTTAATATCTTAAATTGAGTAGTCGCAACGTGAAATGTGACGTCTTAATAGGACAGTCATTAAATAAATATTATATCTAATGCTTTCGAAAATATAGGACATGAAGTTAATGTTCACGCAATATGAAGGCATTATCCGTAATTCACTAGATTGTTTTTATCGTTACTGTAGGATTATTGTGCTACACAGTTATTCAGCCTTTTAAAAAAATTTAATACCTACGAGGATTGTCTGTATTTACGTTCGAATTAGCTAATCTCAGGACTGTAACATAATTGGTAAAACCAAATTGGTTACGACTCGTTATTTATTCTACTGAACTAGTATCAATCTGGGTAGGTTCTTACTTTGAATGAAAGTTTAATTTGACAAATTTTGAAGATATGAATATCTTTCTATACTTTTTTATACAAGAAATTGTCAAATGCAACGTGACTGTTCAAGAAACTTAATAAATAATTCTATAACTACTTACCTATCGCATTTTTTTCGTATCCAATACTTGGCCTCTTGCCTTAACACAAAATATAAACAAAAATATTACAAGTATCCGCTGATATACCAATCTTGAGTAACGGATCGCTTACATGTTCAATCTCCGGTCAGAATTTCTCTATTAATTCAAACGTAATCAACCGTGAAGCTTCCATAAACGTCAATAAACCGTGACGCAGGTGCCATCCGAGCCTCATCGCATCGCCCTATCTCGATAATTAAATGTCTATAACAATTATTATATTTTGTAATGTCTTTATTTATTTCACCGAAATAGTTATAAACTAAAATTGGCCTAATTAAGATTTCGAGAAAGATGATTTTAAAGTTATTTGTTGTTGAACTTGACGTTAGGACTTTTTTCAGTTCAATTAGTCCGAACGGCAGACGGAGACTACATAATTAATGTTTGATGACAGATTTTTAGGGTTCTGTACTTAAAAGTTAAAAACGGGACCCTAAACTAAGCCTCCGCTGTCTGTCTGTCGGTCACCAGGCTGTATCTCATAAACCGTGATAGTTACAAAAGCTGAAATATTTACAAATCATGTATTTCCGTTGCCGCTATAACAACAAATTCTAAGAAAAAGATATTAAGTGGAGGTGCCCATACAATACGGGTGTTTTCTTTTTAGTATTTTTTTTTTCATATTAATCAAGTGGCATTTAAAATAAAGAACCTGTATTAAATTAATACAACGACAGATTGATCGAACCCTCGTTATTGTATATTCCGAAATTCCAAACAATATTCAGATACTAAGAACGAACTGAGTCGGTATATAGACATGAATTTACAACATCTTGTGAAAACCGCCAACGTTTTCTTAAACCTACACCTCAGCCATTGATTAATACAATCAAAGACTTAAATTACTTGGTCGTTTGTATATTTGTCCGATCGTTTGTCAGTTTTATTGCCTCCATTCTGCAGAATGTCGTGAAAATAATAATCTATAGTAACAGATTATAATAACAGAGGAGTAACACAGTAATCGCGTGAAAACTAAATAAACTTTGTCATGCAAAGCTTCTCTTGAATGCAACTAGCGCTTAATGACGATCGTTTTTTGTCCCACAAATTACGAGTTTGTCCGTAAAATTGTACCTAGTACTTCTTTGTACGTAGGTACGTGTACACTGTACAGTTCGTCTCACCTGTGATTATAAACCTCGAGTTAAGATTGATATCAGCACTTACTTGGATCAGCTGTTGATGCAATTACCGATGTGGGCAAAGCGATGAATTCATCTTGAACACCGTTTTATCCGCAGCGCCATGGTTTGGTCGCACGCTAATTGAAACTGGTGAAAAATGGCGGCCACATACAGAGCCTTAATGTCGTCGGTCGGCTTGTAGCTTTTAATATGTCTGGCTTATAATTAGCTTCAACGGGGACATTTTTCAGCAGATAATAATTGCTACGGAGACGAACTTCCAGTTAAACGTTAAACAAGCAATGACGTTTTTTTCTTGCTTATGCATCTCTTTTTGTACACGTAATTTTAATGTTGATGTATAGGGACGCGTTATCATGGGAACTACATAATGACTGTCGTCTTTTCATAACACAGGTAGCTAGCTGATTTGGCAGATGTTGTTCCTACTTCAACATAATAATTGACTGCTGCAATAGTCGTACCGTTCTGATAAAGCATCCCTTCAGATGAAAACAGGATTAAAATCCGTTGCGTAGTTTGAAGATCTATGTTTAAAAATGGCGGGTAGAGACTTTATAGGTGCTGCATAAAAGCGATAACAATTATTTTAAAACCAACATACAGTACAACATGGAGTAACCATGAAAGATATCCATTTACCATCGAATAGAGACCTAAGCTCGCTTAGCTTGACAAGTTAAAATCTTTAGTTACCTAATCACAGGCTAGTATTATCCCGGGCTCGGCCGCAGTCCACATAGGTGGCAACATTACACGTCGGACAGAGGGCAGGTCGTTAGTGTGGCCGCGTCATTACCAATGATCGATCGCTACCACCGGCGCCGATCCGACACCCGACAAATTTAATTTAGACCGCTATGGTATGGACTATCATAGCTGTACTATAACGTATGGTAGAGACAATTTTCATGAGATTCCAGTACAGGGACGTATAATTCCAATAGCTGATGTTATAATGAGAAAGGAATTAACTGTATTTAAACTAAATACATATTTATTTAAATAAAAATAATTAAGTCAGTGAGAGCAAGCGTTTATAGACAGATGAGAGCACAGAGTAAACACAGACTACGTCATAAAAACAGACTATATACTGTGCAGTATTGATGTTATAATTCGCGCAGGCGTCCACACTTTCATCATTAAGTGGGTATGACATGTCATGACTCTTTCAAACACTGGTTCAGTTTGAATCCTACTAATATTATAAATGTGAAAGTTTGTAAAGATGTTTGGATGTTTGGATGTTTGTCCCTCCTTCACGCTCTAACCGTTTAACGGATTAAGCTGAAACTTGGTACACAGATAGGTTGCATCCAGGAATAGGACATAGGATACATTTTATCCCGATTTTAGGTTCCCTTGGGATAAAATCAATATTTTGTTTATCGACTTTTCCGCGGGCGGAGCCGCGGGCATCGTCTAGTGATTAATAAATAATGGGCGACGTCATTTCTTCATTACCTTTTCTAAGCAATATTAGGTAACGAGGATAAAATACCAGCTGTACAATTTTTTTATATCGACGATATTAGAAATGGATTCAAGCAAATTGAACACCTACACTGCAGGCAGAATGATTTCTTCGATCCCATCTATCTTAAATTAAAGACAAAATTGAAATCTGAAACATGCCTAACCATCGGTAGGTACTTAAGAAAGTACTGTATCTATTATTAATAAAAGATTCGTAGGTTTATAATCAATATAATTAGAGTTTATAAAAGCATACATATACCTAACATACATACATACTGAAATTGAAATCTATGCCTACTTACCTACATCCTATAGTAATGATGTTAAATTCTTATTAAGTCCGAGGTCTCACAAACCCCAACGAAAAACCACGTAAGTATAAACGCATCTTATTTCTTTGTCTATTAACCAGACCTCCCGCGGTTTCATTGCATTCCTATATAAACAGTACAATGTTCCGATAATTCCTTGAGCACGTTAACGTGGCTACAAGGTACGCACATAAAATGTATAATATAATGTAATTTTGTTTTAATGAGCACAAATAACATTCAGGTCGCTCGTGAAGTGATGTAATTGTAAACAGTTTTAATTGCATCGGAATTAAGCGGGGAACAGCCAACGTACTGGCGCAGTCAACACCTCTGTAGAAGTAGGTATGAAAGTTTCATTAACCGTAACTTCGGAAATTACATTTTAAGTTTCATAAGTAAAATGTCCCGAAGTGATACTATAGGTAATTTTAATATAGAGAAGTTTTTTGACGTAGGTAGCTTTCTTTTGAGAAAAAGTTATGAGGTAAACTTTCTTTAGGATTTTCTATTGCTTTCAGGAACCTATTATTTTTAACAAGACACGACGTAGGTATCGACCAATGGATGAATTTTAACTTTCAACAAATGTTCCTAAATTTAGGGATGGTCTGAATACTCTGAATTTACGCTCCATTTATCTAACCCTAGAGATCTAATCCTATGATAGGTATTCAAACAGCAAATTGTAGTCCACTCCTTGCAACACCAAAAAAACGAATGACGTGGGTAAAAACAATTGTTTATTTACGATCACATTTATTTCCGATACTAGCTATTGCCCGCAGCTTCGCCCGCGGAATATTGTTTTTACAAACCAATCCGTATAATTTTAACCTATATGTATGCATATGCAGCATTCCTAAGTGCACTATGACACGGAGTTGTACAAAGAAATGTCCGAGCAAGCGTAACATAAGCGTTTCTTCTGATGTTGCTGGTGTTTATAGGCGACGGCCATTACTGAGCAT
>LGAG01002984.1:118994-129688 GCA_001278395.1 Lerema accius
CGTTGCATTTTATTAGCCAAAATATGACGACGATGATAATACACCTTTATCCCTTTATTAATCAAGAGCATTATTCAACGTTTCAGCCGTTATGTGAGACTCGCAAACGTTGCTTGTCGGCGAATTTAATTTCTTATTGATATAAGGGATTTATATTAATGAAGTCGATACGAGTTATTTTAAAAGGATAGTAGGTAGATTATAAGACAAAATTTAATGATTTCCGAATTTCATACCTACACAAAAAAGATCTGTTCATTAGAAGCCCTAATGAAAAAGTTAAAAAATGTTTGTAACAACAAAAATATGTTTGTTCTTTATACCGTTTAATAATCAGTAATTCATAAATCCTAATCCTACCCATAATTCTAAATCAAGGTGCAACATTACTTCCAAATCAAATACTTCGTAGGTATCCGATTTTCAGTCAACTCAAGTAACGCCCTGTATATAGGCGCATAACACATTAGCTTTTTATCTATTGTATAGTAAGTAGCTATAATCCGAGAAGCGGGCGGTTCGCGGTCGCGTCTGTCCGCACCTGTCGGCTGCCGTCGGGAAAAAACGCATAATAACCACCCGTAATCGCCAGTAATCATTGCCTCCAATAACTGTCAAAACGACACTAAATATTGTTTGTTAAATACCGTAATTTCATAACGATCGACACCTTTTACTAGCACAAAGAAACTTGCGTGGAAGCCAGCTGCCCGGTTATAACTTCCGAAGATAAAGTAATATCCTCGGTGGCTCGATCAAATAGTTTTATTGCAAGACAAACGGAATTAAGGCGGCATCTTCTTGATATACGGTATATCATAAATTTCATTCATTTTTACGATTAAAGTAAAATGCTCTAATGAATAACTCGAAGTTTGCGATGTCCTGTCGCAGTTATCGTTAACATAATTAAGCTTCGAAATAGCTACGTCATCTCTGATCTTCATCTTTAGAAGTGTTTGAAAAATTTGTTAATTTTATCATTTTAATTAGATCAATACTAAAATGTTATTTATTGACTTGACAACGATAACTCTGTTATCTGGTAAACATGAAATATTTTATAAATATAATTAATTAAGTCAGTTATATTTTCTTTTAAAATAAATTCTTCACACTTCACTATAACGATTTTTTTTCTTAACATTGTTGTAATAGAATTCAATAAAATTAAAAAGTTTAGTTTATTTGATTGATTGATATGAAAACATAGCTAACATATAATGTATAGGTTAGTAGCTTACTAAGGACTATTAAAACAAAGCGTTAGTGACGACCAATCAGAAAGCAGCCTAAACCCACCGCGACACGCGTGTATTGTAACTCTTATCAACAGATTAGTAAAATAGATAAATATTCATAATTAACAAAAAATCAGCGACGTCTGTGGATGGCTTAATGAAGGTATGTTTATGGGAGTTCAGTGGAAATCCCACGTTATTATTGCATGTACATGCAAAGAAGCTTATTACTTTTAATTATTGTGAATTGTTACTCTGCCATACCTTGTAGGTAACTAAGACTTGCATTTTTTACAACACTGAAACGTAGGTAGGTAGTAGGTATTATTTAGAAAATTATAAAATTACGATTACTGGTTTTGAGTTTTTTTTTTTTCTAAAAAAAGCAGATTAATAATATCGTATTAAATACCTTTTAAGTTAATAAAATTACCCATATAAAGTTGTAGAAACCTATTTATTTGTGTGTAACATAAAAATACAGTACATAAAATAATACAACTAAAGTAAACCTACATCATCATAATCATAAAAAAAAGAAAAAAAATTCAACTATAAAAGAACACAAAAACTGCCTTACTTTGCAAAACATGTGAACAGGAAAAGAACATTCTGGCAACATTTGTGTATTGAGTTGTCAAATTCCATCGAAATGTATTTATTCATTGCGAAATTCAATATGTAGGAATGTAATTGGAAGAAACTGGAAGGTAGTAAGGTGATGCACGCAGTCGACGTCACGTCCGCCGACATCGATAGCTAATTGTCGACCTATTAATACCGATATAAATACCGATAAAACCATTCACGTTCCGGCCGGCACTAGGGTTGCTAGATGGTCAGGATTGGTTTGAATTTTACTGGCATTTCACACAATATTTCAAGGTATCTGGACATACAACTTTTCGTGGAATAATAGCAACAATATAGCAATATTAAAATTGCGATAAGCAATAGGTGTATGATAGGTAATACTAGAGATAATCACAGGGATTGTGAGAGGTGATAAATGCATAATGTGGAAATACTGAAATAAAAACAGATTACTGGCGACATACATATTGCTAGCTTATTGGTTTTGGTGAATACCAAATTATATTATATTGTTATATTTACACAAACTTCGGCCAATTGAAATTTTCGTCTAGGGTTTTCGTATTTTGATCTGGCAACCCTAGCCACCAGCGCTACCGACAGTTCAAATTGCGGATACAGATAATTTATATTGAAGCTACATCACTAGTTCATAATTTAGTCTACTAAAACAGTAGCAACTGTGTGGCCAGGTTCATCTATGATTAAATAGATTATAAAGCTAAATTTTAATAATATAAAGTTAAATATTCAAAATTAAAAAGACGCATTTATTATTTTAATTGGCTTGTGAATAAGGAATGATTTCGCAGAAAATTAAAAATAAAACTTATAATTCTCTAGGCTACTAATAATAACATATTATTATAGTAGGTAACAGAAGTATATAATCTAGGTAGATTAATCTAGGGAGATCTAGGTACCTCGGTAGGTATAATAATTATTTGCCAAAAATCTCAATGATGGTTTTTTGAAAGAGAGTTTGAAAGTTATAGCGATTTGCTATTTGTTATAGCAAAATAAAGACGGCTAGACAGACAGGTGCTCAAAGACGACCTTTTAAGAATTGATAATTCTGTTCACGGCCGCAAACAATCGCTCAATAGCGGATACAGTTAATTGCAGCTAGCCATATACATATATCATCGACCTATATCTTACCATATGTATCTATTGAGGTTTTTATAAAAATAAGTTTGAAGTGTTTGAAGTTAGCACCTTCAAATTGACGAAACGACATTAGGTACCTACCTACTTGGAGATTGTCGGTTACATGCTGGCGATGTAGCCAGCTAGTTTCTTTTACAGAAAACTTTTTTTATTTGTTTTTATTTGAGATTGATAGATGATTTCATAGTTTTTTTTTTGAGTACCTGCACCTATTAGTTAGAGAACATTCAAAAATCACGCTAAATTATAGATAGCATTGTGTACGAGTATTTACCTATTATTTGAGAGTTTATTTATTTTTTCCATTTAATAACTTCAACATTATCTGCAAATTGCTTCTTCTAAACTTACATAGATCCCTTGATTTGTACATAATTATTATCTTCTAAAGTAACTACTTTAAAACTTTAACACAATATCGGAAGGACAAACATACATAAAGGAATCCCTTAGTTATCTAACACTTATACAAAATCTTACGTAATCTTTCATTAGGAACTGTTAATACCTAGTTATTTGTTTTATTTTAATTTTCATTTGTATAAACCTAGATACTAGGTATAAACCTAGATACGTAGAATGTGCTAAATGTTTTTTTAACTTCGCGCTACGCTGGTCCGACAAAGTATCTGTGAGCTGCTTTTTATGTAACAATATGATTGATTACACGACAAAATGAGAAATACACTGCACACCGTTTGTGTAAATGTAACATTAATGAAAAGCAACGATGATCGATACATACTTTCATCCAGAATGAAGTTTTAATGGCGGCTTGTATAACAATCGTTCGACAAAAGGAACTAAAAAGACAGCAAGTAGAGTTATTTTTGAATCGCTACAAACTATAACGTCATAACCACTGGACGACTAATGATGACAATTTCTGCTAAGAAACATTTCATACTAAACCCTGAGGTTAATGGGGCAGGGGTGCGTCACCGTAGGATTGCTCAATTCATATTTTAAAAAATCGTTATTAAAAAAAATTACGAATGTCAAATTTTTTTAACCCTTGCCAACAAACAAGTAAAGCAAAAATTTAATCTTTGTTTGACATTGTTCACCGTGCATGCATGGTCTATAACGTTATGAAGTCGTTGGTAACAAATATTTTGGACAAACCAGTTGTCCGATGAGGTCAAACGGACATAAATCGTTCACCAGTTAGCTCTAACAAAATCCACTCGACAATAAAGTGGCCGCTTGTAAATCAAAACGACGAATCGAAAAATGAAAAATAAATGAAACTGGGCGGACCGCCATCGACATTTCTTGCCAGTCACACGACACTAGTGCGGGACTGACGGCAGCTATCGATGAACACTTAGCTAATCGATAAACTACAACGCGATTGCAAAGTTAATACAATAGTACCTACTTATATCCGTTTTGTAAATTGTTTCAAAATGAACACGGTTTGTTAATTGAATATCATTGCCTAGTTTCATAATTCCTGTATTTACAAATTGTAATACGTGATCGCAACATTATTAGAATTCAATTTTTCTACACTTGTTAATGGTTATTACTAGTATGTACTTGATTGAAATAGATTAATATACTATAACTCAGTTTTTCGTAACTATATAAAATTCACTAACCTGTATGCAAAATTTGTGTAAAGACAGACACTCCTACAAATAGTATCGAAACTGCAAAGACTTAATTTTCTATGAATTTACTTATTTTTCAATCACATCTTCTCTACAACAGCATCTAAATTATTATCGAATTTTAAATTAAACACCATGCTGTCTAAGCAAGCTTTAACTACCCTTTCTTTATACATAGACTTAAAATAGTAAATAAATTAAAATATCGATAAAACCTACAACATGACCTGCCCTAAACATCGTTGAGAGAAAAGGATTGTGCATCGCAATAAAAAAAGATAAAGCGTATTACGGGATGTCCGGAGATAAGAGGCCACTTTATGTTTTCATATTAAGTTTGTCATAAAATGAGAGTAATAACACATTTTACTGTTATTGGATGCCTTTGTTAGTTTAGCACTAAGCAGCTGAGCTGACTCTCAACTTTGAAGGATATATTGCAGTATTTGTGAACCTACTCAACTATACTATTAAATTCTGTCATTCTAAATTGAATATCTTACTATCCTACTAATCCTTACTACTACCTAATATTAGAAATGTGAAAGATTGCGTGGATGTTTGTATGTTTGTACGTCCTTCACGCTCTAACCGTTGAACGGATTAAGTTGAAACTTGGCGCACATATAGTTTGAATCCAGGAACATGACTTCGGATAGATTGTGTCCCGATTATAGGTTCCCTTGGGGTAAATTCAATATTTTGTTTATCATCTTTTTCGCGGGCGAAGCCGCGGGCATCGTCTAGTAATGAAAATATGTAGGTTTATGCTATAAGTATTGCTAATATCTCTGGGCTACACTAACCACAATAACCAACCATCTCGGCTCGTTAGGTGATGTGTTCTTTTACCATTTCTTTGTTATCTACGTAAAAAAGGTTTTATTATTGTATTTTTTTTATTATTGACGTCAAATCTAAGTGTATAAATGCCTACGTATAAACAAACGTTCAAAAAAATTAATAGACAATACATTGTAAAGCAATTTAAAAGCACACTCTGCCACCCTCCCCAATAAAATTTGTTCCTGATACCCCGTTTTGATTAGAGGACTTGATTTATCTCTTATTTAGACAACACTGCCCTGATCTCGCTGTTTTGATACTTTGAATTTTAATATTAGATAGAGTAGGTACCTAATACATATTTTAATATACTTTAACTACTAGCCTTCGATAAGGATATTGTTACATCATATAGGTACGTATAATCATTGCTTCAAGTTACTATTCATAACACATCTCGTAGAATGTATGTTTTTAGACAATAATAACATTAAATGAAACGTTAAAAACAATGGTAGAATCGTAAAAATGAATAACAATTACAGCGTCAGTTTCCAAATAAAAAAACATCAAAATCGGTCAACTCGTTCAGAGCTACGATGCCACAAACAAATCTACAAACAAACACACTGGCAGGCACATAATACAAGTATTATCCCTCTTTTGGCATCAGTTTAAAAACAAACCCACGTATCAAGAGTACTCGGTCGTGTTACGCAGCGGGTGTAACAATAGACATTTCCCCCGAGATTGAATCCTCTCCGGGCAGTGATTTGGCGTGTTGTTCCCCGTAACATATGACACGGGACTAATACGCGGATTATACTCCTTACCCGCTCCCTTGGTTACAATTTTATATCCGCATTTAATTAAACGGTCACACACAATATTTATAACACGAACTAATGAAGGGATTACGAGTAGGTATACCTACGTACTATGTTAGGTACTGGAGTAACAATTAATTTTTTCTATAGTTTTTTTTCTTTATTATTCATCAAGAACTAACACTAAATCACTAGTGATTCACAAGTAGGTACCTATCTGCACACTTGCTAGTTACAAATATTATCTACCTAAATAGGTACCTACTAGATTTCGTGGATTTTTAGTCCTGCTAAATGCAGGTCTACATTTTAAATCTGATTTTAGACTATGAAGCATTTTGAAAAATGTAAATTGCATATGATAAAAAAATCTACATATCTAAAGTTTTGAAAAGAGAATATGCCTGAAATTTCTTATCATCCCCGATTATTGTATAGCCTAGCAATTTTTCTAAGGGTTGTTTACTATCAAAATGCAACGAGAGCATCCACCGCCCCTCGCGGAGCTACCCAATGCCAATTTTCCGCTCACCGCCACCGACTACGCAATTATTTAGATAAACCTCTCGGCGTGACTATAAAAACATCTTCCCTCCCCCATCCCGCTTGTTGTCTTTGGGGCTTTGTGAATTTATAGCCCGGCATTACGACGGTTCGGATAAAAATGTACTTTTAATTTATCTCGTTAAAGGGTTGAGCAACGAGTAGGTCGTCGAGTAATTATTCCAGAATTGGCCACTTTGCCTGATGAATCCGTTTCGCTGAACCCTTTGTTGGGGCGATTCGGAGTGAATTCATTCGATTTTGACTCCGGCGGAGTGAAAGATTACGTTAACTTGATGAAGTGGCTACGTAATGATTTAAATTGTCTCTACTCTTTCGCTTTCGATCGTGGAAAGTAATTTGGGGATCAGCATCGCGGCGTTATGTAATGAAATTGCATAAAAACTTTTGAAAATATTGGGTATAATTTTTAAGATACGTTTAGAAGTCAATATTGTGCTACGACATTTTTTGGGATTTGTTTCCTGGTTTGCGATTGAGAACCTTTATTATATGTTATCCATTGTTGTAGATAATATATTCACGTAGGTTTACCTACTAATTACATTAGGTACGCCACTCCGTAATATACGAGGGTTTGAAACAATACCATTAATTTTTCAATAGGCTTAACGTAATTGTGAGGAGAAGACCACACTTCACCATTTTGGTCGAATGTGAACTTAAAGAGATTCTTTCATACAAAGGTAATGTGTTCAGAATTCAATCAGGAATCGCTGTAGTGAAATTGTCCAATAAGATATATCTCAAGGTCTTACCTCCCAGTTTTAGTGATGATCATCTCAGTGCCGAGGTCGTGGAACTTGTCCCAAAGCTCCTTGGTCTCCAGCTGGCAGTCTACCGACAGCAACTCCTCACAGTTGCAAGAAGTCGCCGGGGGTAACGGCCGCGCAGGCGACGGGGTATCGCGTTCACCTAGTTCTGGGGAATGATGTAGGTAACAATGTAATCTATACTAATAATATAAAGCTGAAGAGTTTGTTCGTGTGAACGCACTAATTACAGGAACTACTGGATCGATTTGAAAAATAATTTTAGTGTAAGATAGTCCATTTATCGAGGAACGCTATACGCTATATAACATCACGCTAAGATGAAAAGGAGAGGACCAACAATGAAAAATATTGCACTAACGGAAATATTATGCGGGCGGAGCCTCCGTTATTATTAAGACATCAAAATGTAGTCTATAGGTTATAGAACGTACAATTTCCTAAGAATTGGGATTGGATAAAAATACATAAGGTTAGCGAGACTACTCGTATTTATATCCAAAAAAAACAGAAACAAAAAACCATTTAATAGTAATTTTGGTCTCGCCTGAAGGACTTCACAGCCAGTTCATACGTCAGTCATATAAACGTAAGCATTATATTTACGATTACAACGCTTCGGTGGCTCTCAAAACGAAGCAATAACAGTGACTACTCAACAATTTTTCACCTTCTTTTTATTTTTTTTTATTTTAAACTGACACGCAGCCTAGTAGCGTCTGTAAGCACTGATTAGCTCAATACGTGTCACATGCAACACCTCAACTGTGTAGAACAATGAAATTACCGTTAATACCTGTAGCCTCCGTTTATTTTTAATGCGCTAATAATAGATATCGCCATTTTCTATACGCATTCAATCACCTGCAGTATATTGTGAGAACCGAATTGGCTTCAACCGTATGAGAAAGACTGTTTGTTATGTTAATAACATTGCAGTAATCACAACTTTAATTTAGTTTTTGTGCAACCAGCGATATGGAGGTATTGTGTGTCAAAAGTATAATTAGCTGCTTACGTACTCGTACATGCGAAATAATAACCGGTGTTCAAATAAGTTGTGCGTCAGTCTTTTATTTAACCAACATTATTTGACATCAGAATCTGTTTGAGAAGTTACCTGCTTCCGCCATTAGTTAGATTTTTGGAGGACCTATCTAGTAATATATTGAGTAGGTACCTACATACAAAATTATTTTCAGTAGATACTCAAAAATCAAAAACGGTAAAGCAAAAACACGACATTCATGCATGTGTATCGACTCCTCGAGATAACGACTTTTTTGTACTTAACCAATTTGTCACTGGCACAATAGGTAGGTACTTACCTATAAGGTAAGCTGGGGTAAGACTAATACACGGGGCAAGACTAACACTGTCTATTATCTCGATACGTATAGCTTAAATACGAAATTCTTCCAGTCTGTAAGATAGAACAAACGTAAATGTTCTCGGCTAAAACACACACATGTCGTTTCTTCAAGTGCATATCGAGAATAGACAGTGTTAGTCTTGCCCCGTGTGTTAGTCTTACCCCACCTTACCTTATAGGAGTTTGAGGTTTTTAGCAACTACTGGATCTATCCTACAAGTCAGTAACAATCGCTGAGCTTTGTTAAACATTGATAGGAGAAGTCAAGCCAACATTTTAATTGTACACTATCGGAATCATTTATATCTTAGTGGACCCTCAATTACAAATCGTGTACCCCCTTTATTCTGTCACCAAACGTAGACCCCTGTCAAGTCTTCCGTAGAATATAAGTACAACGATTATTAATAAAGTACGAGTACGTAAACCACCATTGAATGTTGATTTAATTAACTTTTATTGACTTTTCACAAGTTGATAATTGACCACAATTTCACTTGATGGTAAGCGGTGATGCGATCTAGGGGGTAAAGCGCACTTAAACAAAATCTTTGAGAATTTTACTAAAAGATGCAATTGTTATTTAGTTATTGTTTTAGGAAAAAACCCAAAAACATCAAAAGCTTTGGGAATCAGTGTGTTAGAGGCTAGAAGTAACACTATACTCTATAGTATAAAAAAAATTTAAGAGTCTATACTGTACCTGATGACGGCGCAGGAGATGGTACAGTATGGTCCAGTGCCTCCCTCTCGCCGTCTGAACACTGTTCCACGTCCACCTCGACATCCTCGTCAGGGACCGGAGACCTACAGCTCGACCCTGGAGAACTGAGGGACGCCGGGGAACTTTGTCGTGATAAATCTGGAAGAGAATTAGTTATGAGAGATAGATAGGTACATACAATAGGCAATATAAAGTCGAGAGATGGTAGGTGTGTCGTGAAATAGATAATATTATTAGTCCGTTTTTTACCTATTTAATTTTTAAAACAAAAATCTTATTTTTTTATTAGTAGTTTAAAGTTTTAAACTTGAGTCATATTAAAGTGATAAAATCACTTAAACATTACTTACTAGTAGCGTAAGTAATTTTTTTGAAAAATGCATGATTTTTTGAAAACTGAAAATTCTTTTGCAAACTTCCTGTGGAGAAGGGAGTTTAAAACTTAAAATTTTTAAAATAATATATCATGTCCTTGAAATGGGAGAAACGTAAAAATAAATTATAAAAGTAGTAGATATTATAATAATTATTTTATACACAAGAAAGTGTGTAGGTTATCTAAGTATATTTGATGTTTCGTTTTCACGTTAAAATGGCAGTACCGATTTTAAATAATTTTACAAGAAACAAATATTTTTGGCATAATAATTGCTCGTTGGTACCATCCCCTTCGGATATTTATGAGTCGGACTCGAACTAGGTTAATTTTAAACAATTTGTGAAGTAGGTGTAAGAGCGTATATATTTTTTTAAGTATTACAGACTCAAAATCGTTATCGAAAAACAGGCCATTCTGGAAAACTGTCGAACAGACGAAAGCCAAACGGTTCTGCGCAATTAACGCGAAATAACGAACGAACCGACCACACGAGAGCCGCGGCCAACCTGCTCGCGCCAACCACTCCAATTAGTAACACAACCCCTTTAAAATATGTTTATTTTTTAACCTTTCTTGAGGTTGGTAATAACACCTTTACAATGGAGAATGTTACTAAGTATGCCAAATGGCTTGAAAGTTTGCTACAAT
>LGAG01002996.1:18449-31404 GCA_001278395.1 Lerema accius
ATTATCGGGTTATGGGTGTTGTGATGTGTTATTTGTGTTGTCCATGCCACCCGCGACACAGGGTATCCTACTGCGGGGGTATGAGTGTGTTAGCGTTTGTTTAATTTTGTGTAGTTTTCTTTTTTCCTTTTTATTCTTTTTTAAATTATTTTGTTCGAAACCATTACAAAAAAAAATATAGCTCTAAAACTAAGCAAAATTGCGGAACATACCTACATAGTGGTGATTTGGATAGTCCTAGTGATGTTCTTTCCCTGGGATCCTGCTTGACACTACTTTTTGTTACACTTTGTAGGCTACAAAATATATTTCATGATTATAATAAAATCGGCATTAGGTGACATGCATCACAATAGATTTGATAGCTATGATCTTGTAATAGGATATAGACACCTACATTTAAAATAACAATTCGTTACATTTGTAATTGACATCAATAACAACAGAATAACAAGGATATAAATGGGCGTGGGTACAATAGCTTGATAACTTAGTTTGATAAGACTACATACTTATAAGTTATAAGAATATTTTCGCCTAAAGCTGTTACATTGCCGGGAGCATTCGCTTTTCCAATTACACATTCTATTTAGAGTATTACATTATTATACTGCTTTTTTATTGTAAATCTAACTAGGACTAATTAATAGAAAATCAAAAAACCTGAGTGCATTTTTTCCCCATAAAAAAAAAGTTATCAGTTCTTTTTACTAAAAACCCCAAAAGTTTCGTAGATGCCAACACTACTAAAATGTCCAAAACATCCGACACAAAGTTGTATACGTTATGTTAGATGACTATTTAGATAGCTACCTACTATATAAATCAAAACTAGACGTTTAGACAAAGGTTAACACCTTGACTTGTCGGGCAAGGTGAACGCTCGCTTTCAGTCGAATATGGCTATGAATAGTTAGGGCAACGACATGATGTCACTTTTCACATCACGACTAAACGATTGAGTTTTAAGGACGTCTTTTAGTTCTATTGTGTATGGACGCATCTTAATAATGTAAATCATCTATGTATATGTTTAAAGGTATACGTTAAAAATAACAGCAAACCATTTAACGGGCTAATGCGTAAATATTATGAGGTGAGGTCTACGTGTTTGTAATTAAACTCTTCACGAACGGTTTGACCGATTTGAATAAAAAATTGTAGTAAATTTATGAGGGTTCAACAATTTTTTAGAACTTCAATTGGACAAGGAGGTGCGGCGGTTGTCTATCTTTCCAAATTTCGCTAGTTTGTCTGTATTGGATACAACAAACTTATTATTGTATAGCTTGCTTATTCTTCGGATAACTAGTGTGTCTTTAAACATAAGAGTAATCTTAAGCATATTAAGTTATACTCTATTCATGTAATTGAAGTATGTTACATCAAAAACCTATGCACGCAAAATCAAGTTTGCTTTTACCTTACAGCGTGAACAGTGGCGTATCTCATAAATCACTCACGTATGCTTTAGCAGCCGGTGCCCACGCTCGACTGTGACTAACGCTGTGAACAGACATTTCCTGCGAACCTACGCGGTCGCAATTCTAATAAGTTCGTCTGGACAGACGTGCGACATTCACGCGACAATAACACGATCATACGCACGTCTGTTTCGCTGCGATATTTAACATGTTTAGGATCGCGTAGACTTGTGTTTGACTCAAGATATTTGAGCTTTAAGCTTTCGAGCTATTGAGCTTTTAAGCTTTAGTGATTCTAGCTTTTGTGATATAACTAAAAATACAAAATTATTTATAGCAGACGGTTGTTTCCAAGTTGTCGCAAGTATCAACGAAATTTGGATTTCAAAATGTCGTTCATGTGAATTCACGCTAATAAGTAATAGTTCAATTAGGCTTTTACATGCGCGCGTCAACGTCGACATTTAGTCGCATTACTGTAGCAAATGTAAGTCGACATTAGCGTCAACTAAGATGTTGGATCATGGACTAGTTGTCGTACACTTAATTCCTTTAATAAAGGAAACGGTATGCGTTTTGCATGTAGTGTAGTGACAGTCTTAAGGATTAAACAGCATGTATTTTAATAGACGTTTAATTTATCTTAGACGTTTAGCTTACAAATGGCATTAATTTGTAGGTATGCCTTCTACACTGATGTAAGTTATCCATCACAATCGCTAGATAATATTTAAACTAGGTAGTAGGTAGTCATGTCTGTCACTTTCGCTAGATAATATTGTATTGATTTTTGACAAAAAATACCATGATTAATAAATTGTTTAATCTATGTCCTGGGTCCCTAACTTAAGGGTAACTACTTCGTGGGGGTAATTAGCTACTTTACGGGGTTGACGAAGGACCTAATTATTAGGATCGTAAAAAAAAGATACAGAAAAAATTCATGTGTATTGTTTGTTTTGATAACTTTTTAAAGCCGTCTTTAAAAACGTCGGTAAAATCAGTTTACTTCATAGGTCACAGGGGTAACGATATTGAAAAAGTTAGGAACCACTGATATAAGTAATATCGTATATTGTATTTTAGGAGAATCTTTACATTGATTCCTTCATTCGGTACATTTATAGGAATAATGCAGGCACGCACTAGCGCACACATGCAAGAATGCACAAACGAATGTATTGTTTGACATAATTAATGATGGTCGAATTCGACACTAGTGATCACTAAATTACATACATACAAACAGATAAAGAGCGAGAACAGCCAAAGAGCAAACGGAAACATTACAAAACAAATATTATCTATATATTACTGGCTCTATCTACCTTTGAAAGATGAAGATTCACTTTTCATCTATTCTCATGACACTCCGATTTTGTTTAAGGTCAATGTTCACGGACCTTGTGCTACATCGGTAGACTATTAATATAGAAATAAGTCTTTTAGGTTCCATAAAAGCTATAATTGATACGTTTATTCTTTTATGGAGTGCTTCAATAAGGCAATGAAGAGAATACCGATTAGATTTTTAACGATTTCGAAATGACAAGTGATGACTATTATATTCTAAAATATAAAACCGGTAATGTTAGTTGGTACTATTGACTTTTATATTAAGAAGAAACTATGTAAAAGTAACGAATAATTATTATACGTATCGGAGTGGTTCAAGTTAGAGGAGGCCTACGTCCAACAGTGGACATTAAAAGGCTGATGGATTGAATGTATAATTTGTATGTAAAAAAGAATTTAACCACGAAATATGACAAACATGTTATTTCCTAAAGGAAACTTATAATCAAAGAAATCTATTTGCAACGAAAGCTTTTAATTTTTTAAATATTTAAACACACAATTATTTTTTTTACAAACATACTCGTACGTTTGATATAGTTTACGATTCATTTAATGCATCTTATAGTAACTAAGCAAAGAAAGGCATGAATCTGTTGTCCCTGACATTCTAGCAAATTAAATCTAATGTAAAATGTAAACGCAATGACAACATATTTGGTCAATGCCATAATTACTCGTATATTGAGTTTTAAGATTAATTAGATATGTTTCCTAACTTGGTATTATATGAATAATCGTAATTATTGACAGTAAATAAGTCTTAATCATAAATGAATTTGGCAAAAATTTCAAAACTGCGACACTGATAAATTTAGTTTTACAAATTATAATTAATTGTTATTTAGCAATAAATAATTATTTTAATAACTAAATCGCCCCATTTGCGGGGTAATCACTTAAGTTGTTAATTGCTGCGTTTTAGGTACACTAAGTAGGTAAGTTACATATATTATATACAGATATTCCAAATCTAAATGTATATTATTTTAATCTTCAACTTCTATAAAGCCTACATAGTTTTTGAATCGCTCGTTTCATATATCCAAAATTATATTTCACAACAGATATTTTTTAAACAAACCATACATTTAAATTTTGTAAACAATTGATATGATTTATAGTGTCCAGAAGAATAGTTTGAACCAACCTTTTTAAAGAGTAGATTACGTTTAAGTAAATCTTCATACATTAACAAAGTAATTACATTTTCATAGGTTAGTATTAATAGTAAACTAAGTACTTAAATAAGTGTCAACTATATGTCTAGAGACTAAATAGGTAATTCTATGCTTCCTCTCAACGACAGCGTCGAAAATAGCGCGGTTTTCTCACGATATTTAATACTAAAGGTTATCTTTGTATGAAATAGATTACGAAGAACTTAACTAATTGAAATTTAACTACGAATACCCGTATACTCAAGAACGAAAACGACCAGTCACTTATTATTGATATTAAAACGATTAAATTTTCATTGAATATACAGTTTGAAGCCCGAGTAATTTTAAACTACAGGAATTGTAAAAATGCACTTTTTTACCAATTTCATGGCCTCCTGAATTCAATAACAAAGAATAGACGAATTTATGAACTACAAAATGAAGTAGATAATTGATACTAAATCCATTGTTTTCTTTTATTCCTTTAAACACTGGGTTTTTTTAAGATTATTCTTTTTATGAGCAGATTATCACGCGAATGAACCGTGCAGATTTTACCAGAGCTGGAGCCAGAAGATGGAATCAGATAAACTATAAAAAAAAATTAAATGTCGCCATAGCAAAATTTGTCCAATGTAATCAGAATGCACCAAAAATAATGACAATAATAATTGAAGGTCGGAAGTAGGTACCTGATGTGGAAAACTAAGTGATCAACAAAATTGTAAGAGACAACATAATATTATGGTAGAATAACGTATGCCCGGTCTTGTAGTTATAATAATACGTACAGTTATTTAATAATAAAACGATATTACTAAGTAAAAATGTCAATAGTTTCTGCTTCAACACATTAAGACACATAAAAAGTTATTGAAATTCATTCTCGAGCACTCAATATTAAAATATAATGTCGCAAATTTAAATTTCATAATAGCAATGCGACCTCTTAACGAGTGTAAGAAATATAAAGAGCATTTCCGACCTTTATTTTTAAAGAAGGTCTGCCGTAATAAGTAATTTAATTACAAATTGCGACCGCTAGGGGCATTTAATTTAAGAAACATATCCGTCATAATACTCGTATTACCTTATTTATTCTGGCGTGTAATACTTACTGTAGCAGTTCATTAAATTTGTCAACGAATAAGAGAATTTATTTAATATTTTGATGGATATTCTGGCCATGCATAACAGACATTTAATGTTTTTTACACGATTACGGAAAGTATTATGATTATGGCAATTATTTATGTATGAATGTTTGTTTATGTGCTTCCCATGAAATTCTAAACTACTTAATATATGTATTATGATAAATAGGGTATTGTTGGAATCGTCTTATTTGATTTTTTGCACTTATTCACCAAATAAATGTAGAGTATCTTTTTTAGTCATGATTTTTCAGTGATTGGATTATATTTTTTTGTGAGCATTTATTATTCTCATTTCGTAGATATTTAATCATATGTGTGTTGTTTCTTAGTGTGTATCTACTGTCTATGTCATCTGCGAGGAATTTTAGTGAAGGGATTTTGAGTGTAAATGTGTTAATTATTTTGTACATGTTAAGTAAACGTGTATGTTTTAACTTGGAGTTTGTCAACGTGTCGGGTAAAACAAATAGTTTCTATATAAATTTGTTTGGCCTGCTTTGGTTATTTGCTTCAATATTGCTAATAAGTAACATAGTAATGGTTAACAACGTATATTACCAACAAAATTTACAAAGGAGTAGGCATAAACTTTACCTTTATTTTACTAAAAAAACTACTGAACTGCCAAAAAGCTGTAGCAATTCTGATGATTTCTTTGATATTGAGACATACGTCATTTAGGTACCCACGGAAAATTAAAGTTGGACTTTTTATCTCGAGTGTATGAGCACGCTTACCATGGAGTTTAACCTCTGTTAGTCTCTCTATTTCGTGCTATTACTCTAGAATTTGACATGACGTATTGCTGAATTTCAACCACAGATTAGGTCTTAAGCAAAAATATAAAAAATGCTTACAGGTATTTGGTAGAATGATCCATTATTGACGGTGTTGTATGAGGTGAGGGGCACGACAGGTACAGATCCGTTGCGGAGGAGAATTGGCCCCTGTAGGGGTGTGACTGCTGGCTGGCCTCCATCTGGAATTAGTTGCAGGAAACCTTTCAGTATTCATATAAACTATAGTGCGCAAATGAGGCCTATTTCCAGGAGTAGAAAAATAGAAAATAACGCTATACATTCCTGTCTTTTAGTAGCCATGGACAACATAGACATACAAAGGACGCAAATTTTCACCTCCCGGGGGATTAAAACTTAGGATCTAATGAAAGGCAGTCCGGCTTGGTAACTAATTACTGCACTTATTTCTAAACAGTTCCTATAGACCTTATTCATAGATTTAGTACCATATTATTACTCAGTAAAATAGCGATTCGCCGAGCTCACTTAATTATAAAGTTGCTAAACATGGACGGTCCCACGAGAAAAGCTGTAAAGCTCTTGAGCTACGAATTCTTTGTTTTGTTTTATTACATGCTTAGCCATTAAATTAATAGAAAGAAGCAATCAAATTTAATTTGATCGTATAGTCTAGATAAGCTAAATCCAGGTGCGGCCGAATCATTTCATTTTATCACGGTAGACGTAAGAATTTCGTCATAAAAACTACAAAAGTCTGATTAACATATATTAATTTGAAGAGTCACTAGCTTCATCCTTATAAGGCTGCAGTCTTGAAAGCGTGTCTGTTTATCAAAAATTAAAATGCCAGCCGTTAAAGTAAATAAAATGCTATTTATGCATGCCTTCATTTGCAATTGAAGATACTGTTGAATGGTTAAATATAATACTGCTTAGAATGAGATGTTTAACTTATCGTTAGATAGTAAATAGTTATATCGAGCTTGTGGCCTGTATTGTTCTGTTAACAAAATAGTTATTTGGGCAATACGAAAACTGTCTGTTTTTGCTATTATGACGAAGTAGTCCTGTAACCTTTGTTCAACGGGGTCATAAATTAAACACAAAATTCACACACACACACACACATACATACACACACACATACACGACTCACCGTTGTGTATTCTATCTTAAGGATCCTAATAACAAAATTTATTTCACGTTAACACGTGAATGAAATAAATGCTTCTAAGCTCTATAATGTATGTAAATGATGTGTCATCCACTCATCTAAAGATGTTACGGGGAATATATGTGATTTCATCACCGTCTGTGCTGTAGTCTATTCGGGTCAGAGGTTATGAAATCGTTGAGCATTTCTTAGTTAGGATTAACCTTGGATAGCTTCCGTACCGTCAAGTCATGCATAAATGTCTGAGTCAATTGTAAATTATACCTATAACAAATTTTAATGCATTTAATACAGATAAAGGTATATTAATTCGTTGAGAATTCAACTTTGTATCCCTTCTTAAGAATAATGTAGGCACGCGTCAGTTTGAAATTCGGGATAGTTAAAGTTTGTATAGTAAAGAACTACAAACAGTGAATTAATGCGTAATTAATGTGTGCTATAACTATAAATGCCTCCATTCAATTTAGGAAATTAAACAAAACACTACGTTTGATATACATAACAAACACACACACATACGATTACGTCAGATATTGACATCTGCTAGCCAGGGATATCGAACTAATGCTAATATAAATCCCACAATCTTACATAAGGTGCATGGAAAGTAGTGTATTTAAGAATAAATAACAAAAATGATTTTACTCTGGTTACGAAATTCTACTCTGCATTTTTTTATGTAACCAGGAATCGAACCATAGCAATTTTAGTTAGTATAGTTACTAAATAACTTACAGGATCTAACTTACTGTTTTATTAGTTTACGAATATGACTCCATCTTATTTTATTACTCAGATTGATTGATTTAGCAAAAGGTCGTTCAATGAACTCTTCGAGGTCTGAACATTATAAAACCAGTTTCTTCGAGAAAATATAATGCCTCAGAGTAATATATCTGAAAAACTAAGAAAACTTATAATGGATGTAACATCAGTTATTGATCGGTCGATTATTGTAACGACTTTTTAGTTGATAGTAATTCCTTAGTAATTGTAAGTAGCATCCGATTTTGGGCTCTATCAAAAAGTAGTGCATTTACTTACAACAGTTTTCTTATGTCGATGTGTAAAAACAAAGCACTGACTAAATAAATCATGACACAAATAAGGCCATGGTAATTCTTAGGAGATATTTCCGTATATTCAAGGACGTAATTTACCACTTATCTACTAACAGGGGCGCATTTGCTAGTTTATCAACAAATAAATTAGGAATGTTAAAGTAGACCTATTATGGCTTAATGTAAAATGGCTAAATTTGGCTACAATGGCTTATAAATCAAAGAAAATCGCCGTCAAACGAGTTGCATAAATCAATATGGCCAAGTTTATTACCAGTTTCTTACCATTATGGCAAATATTTCAAATTCTTCCTTAATTACAAACCAAGCTTCAATTAAGAGTCGTGATTGAATTCGGGTGTCTTGATTTTATAACCCATAAATTATCTGATAAGTAAACAAATCGACGGAACAGCCATTGTTCTTACTACGAGTGTCTCGACATTGGTTTATTAATGATATTAATTTATGTAGAATCAATAATGTGACACCATTTATTGTGTTGCTTGACATTCCTTCCGACAAGGATATTAATAACTTAGGTTTTTAATTGCTGTAAAGTCAGATATCGCTTTCAACTCCCCCAGCAAGTGCCAAATAATTTTGCGTTACGGTAATAAAGTCCTTTGTAAGGATAAATTATGTGACAGATTCGCTTTATTTCGATTGTTTTAAAATTATTTTTCTGCAGCGCAGAGTTAAGTAAATAAGATCGAAGGAAATACAGTCAATTCGAGAAACTTCTTCAGTGTAACTTTTAATACGATATTTTCTTTCTTCTGTTTCTGTATTAATGATACCATATCTAATTAACACTTCTTGTGTAATCTAAGTACTTTATACACCCATTATTTTATATGGGAATAATGTCTCCCATCAAGCATATAAAAGCCTCTAGCTAATGTAACAGATACATTCATTGCTCTGTGAGCTAAAGTAACAATTTTTTACGTTTATTTTGAGTATTTGTCAAATATCAAATTGAAACAAACTGCAGTCGAATTTGACCATCGAGCGATCTCAGAGGGTATTTAAAGTATTATTTCACCATCCTGATACACATTGTATATGATTCTAAATTTACACATTGTAAATGATTCAAAACCATTGATGTTTCAGATCTTTTGTGATATGAATTATTATAGGGTTATGTCTGTGTTTCTGACGCGATTGATTCTTCGGCAAAGACCAAACAGTCATAGCTCAACGCATCATGCCGCCAGATCAAAGTTCTCATGCATATCAACCAATAGCCATGCTCTGTCGACTTTCTATGTCTTGCATAATAAATTATACCTACCTAATTAAACTCAATAGATGCGCCAATCAGAAACGATCATTATAGTGGTGTAATTTTAAGTTATATGTCGCTAAGGAGTTGATATTATAGTTATTTTACTGACAATAGCCAGAGTACTTCAAAGTTTTGAATAAACGTATAAAACTTCCCTACATTATCTACATATCGTAGATTCCTTATCTAGATAGGAAAAAAATATATAAACACAAAAAAAAATTTTTTTTTTTTTTATATATAGATAAGAGAAAACACTTTGCAATTTGATTTGAAAAAGAGAAATGAAAATAATAATAACCCATTTACTATTTGAATAAAATTTCTTTGGCACTACCAAAATGAATAAAAATAAAATGAAAGTTGAATTAAGATTAAGTAGCTAGTTCTGCCTGTTGCTACTGAATTCATTGATTATGCTCATCAATATGCTAATTTCTAGCCGTTTCGTCATAACGATGAGACATTGAGCGGTTCAAATAGGGTTGCCAACAAGAAAAAAAGTATAATTAAGCCTGACAAAAATATTAAAAAGTATTTTAGAAGAATTAACAGTATGTTATTACATTACATTTTAAAAAAATAACCTTAAGTCTTATATTTATAGTGTTGATGATTGTGAAGCTGAAAACTGTATTTTTATACTTTATTTTTTGTTCAATAGTAAAAAGTATAATGTAGTGAAAAACAGTATAATAATACCTACTGTTTTCAACAGTATAGTTGGCAACACTAGATTCAATACACCGCCTCACACAAGTTGTGACCTAACTTACATGTTATGTCATCTATACCGTTGTACCCCTGGAAAGTTGTTTTGGCAAGAACATACTCCAAAAAGATAGTATTTATTTAAAGTAAAGTCAAACCGGGTATCTTTGAAACTTGAATGCCAGTGTAAATAATTTATACTCCTGAAGCAGTGACATAAAGTGTAACTTTGAGATCGTTTTTTGTCGGGTTTCTGACTTGGCTTAAAAAAAGATATTCTGTATCTATTTACTAGCGTGCAGATTGAATAGGATAGCAACACGAAAATTCATAGTTTACTGTTCATCAGAGTTGTCTTTAATATAGGTACAAAATATTTTCGTTATGTATTTGTACCAATGTCTCCTAATAAATCGGTAACGGTGTCTGACTTTTTTATGTGTTACGTAACTTTTGTGATTGACATAGCTTTAATTTTTTTTATTCTTTCCATATGTTTTTTTGTTTTACTATCTGATTGGCCACCTGTCTGTTA
Source organism: Lerema accius (assembly GCA_001278395.1). Taxonomy (NCBI): domain Eukaryota; kingdom Metazoa; phylum Arthropoda; class Insecta; order Lepidoptera; family Hesperiidae; genus Lerema; species Lerema accius. Next base: position 29,089 of record LGAG01002996.1, read on the forward strand.
TGTTATTGCGGAAACCACTGAATAAACTAACATAGAATCTTAAAATCTTAGCTGTCATTTGGTTCTCACGAACTGTGGTTAAAAAAAATATGTACTTAATCAATCGTTACGTTTACTTCTAACAAAAACATTGTCTAGAAGTGTAGGTTATATATTTCCAAGAATGAATATTGTATTTTATCGTAAACGGAAGCGAATGCAGTTTTTCAATGTAGACCATAGTACCTACTGCGCATTTGTCGGCAAATTGAATTATTCCTAGTATAAAGAAACTAGACTAGTTGTAACTTAACCTAAGGTCGGTATTTGAAAGGGCTACCGACAACAGAGTAACAAAACCTTTATTAAAAATAAATTTGTGAATAAGTATGTAACACAAAATTAATTATCGTAATAACGTCGCGAATCAATTATTAATGTCATTTATGAATTAATGATGTTTAATTTAATTTGAAACGACATAAAAGATCCTATCATATTACGTACTAAGAGTAATTAAAAGTAAATAAATAAGTAAATACGGTTTTACACCTGCAAGACAAAATGTCAGTCTTAATTTGCTAAGAAATGAATTATTTATGTACGGATGCCCTTTGCGATTCAATATTATATAACCGGATTGCAACACGAACTCTGAATTTGCGTCAAAGTAGATCAGTTAAAGTTCATCAGTATTCTAGTGAGCTTACGAGATACCTGACGTCCAACTTGCATTAATAAGTCGAAGCTTTTACATAAGCTTGAAGTTTATTGGTTCAACTTAAAGCACGTAATGCTTAGGTAACTTAATGCAAATCTTAAACGACTGCGTTTAAAGGTGAGCGTCAGTATGGATCATTGCCAAAGCGACGACAAAATTTAAAATACATTGTTTTTATAAAAAATGAAATTTTAATATTTGTGTGGAAGTTAAAAAAATTTACTTACACTAATTTCTGTTGATAATATCTAAGTGTGGAGGTTGTTAAAATAATGAAATTATGTAACATCTCTTTAATTAAATATATCCCTTAAATCACATAAGCCTATTTCCATTATACCTGATAGAAATATGAGTCCGTTTTTATGCAAAGGAAGGAAAAATTTAAGAGAAAACAAGTACGATTTACTGGTAATTAATATAATATGGAATTTTTATTGGAGGCATTTTCAAGAAATTTAGTTAAAAATCCGGATGAATATCATTCGTAACGGTTGAAATAGGCAGGGGCAGAAATTGAGCTACATTATACAGAACCACGAACTAATCAATCAGTCGTTAGTAGTTGTTTTATTTTTAATAAATCGCATATTTATTAAATGAATGCACGCTTATAAAAACCAAAACGCAGGTCTTGTAAGCAATTTTCTCAACATTAACATTATGCATCAAGAATTCGAAAGTGGTGATAATAAGAATGGACGTCTGCAAGTTTCCTTTTTTAGCTACATAATGAATTGATCACATTTGTTGACAGGATAAAATAAAATAAACATTCTGTGACACACGTGGACAGAATTTGCTGTATCTACACCACAGACCAAAAAATATATAGACGCAGTCTTCGGAACAAAGAAGCGTAGTAGGGAAAAATTAGCGTTAAAAACAAATGATAACGTTTTCCGGTACATTTATCGGCAGACCGTGCTCGGTGGCATTCGTCAGATCGTAAAATAGAAAGAAAAAAATAATACCTAACCTTTTTTGTTCTGAACACTGAGTCTATTATATTTTTTGGTCTGAGATACACCCTAATAAAAAAATTAAACACATCTAATGAACAATAAAATATTTTGTTGTATAATATAAGTAATTTACCACAATTTCATGTCTAAAGATATAATTTAGATTGCAGTAAAATAAACATAGATACAAATTATATAAAGCCTCTACATTAAATAGGTGTGTTTACCTTGCTTTTGTAAGGCAACACACAGCAACATAATGTATGTCATGATATAGATAATCAACTGAATTCCATAGAAAGTATCATTACCTTTAATCGTTGTTTTCTACTCTATGGCAAGCTAAGCTAACAATGAAGATTGAAAACACAAAAAAAAATCAATTTACCTTTAATTAAAACACGCAAGGTTTAACTCTCGCGTCCGGGACTTTATTTAAGGTAAGTGATAAAAGAAAACCTAAAATAAAACCCAATAATTACAAGCAATATTTCATTTACACACGTCATTGCTCCAATCGACAGTTAACGACGTGAGAGAGATGTTACGAGTACCTACGACACAAGCCCACGTTGCACCACAATTACAGAGACTAACAGTAGTTAAACTTTTTTTAGAGTACAGAAAAACGTTACGGCGCGTTACGGAAGG
>LGAG01002996.1:35201-61632 GCA_001278395.1 Lerema accius
TTATGACTATCATAAGAGCGACAACATTTTTTAACTGCTTATTTATCTTTCGTAGTACAAAACAAAGTCGTTTCCCACTTTCTGTTTGCCCACTTTCTGTTTGCTTAGATCAGAAGACAGAGTGATTACAGTGGAAAGTTTGTATGTATATAATACACTCATAAGAAAAGCCGAGAGTTTCAAAGATTGTCTTAAAAAATAAACATTGGAAACGCTGACTGAACTTTGCGAAATAGATCAAAATCTTAAATGATACGATGATGATGATATTTACCTTAAATAATAAATTTAAAATGCAGTAGACGAGCAGCTGATGAAAGTTTTATCAAATCTAGAAAAAAAAATTTGTAATTTTTTAAATCATACAAAACTCACACTAGGACAAGGAGCCCCGTTGACAGACAGTTGTCGATGACATTGACATTTGCTAGTAAGGAATATTAGACGCGTCTATGTCTGACATAATAAGTTATGGTCAAATTTTGACCCCACATCTAGTAGTAGAGAAAACTATGATTACAGATTTCTATATGAGGCAGTGAACATAAGACTCTCAGATTTTATTTATTTGACTGCTACTTAATTATATTCGTAGCAACAGATGATCGAACTGTAGTAATAAATTAGCTTACTTTCATCGTATTAAAAATCAAGGTTGTAAGTAAAAACTCAAATGCCATTCGATTGATTACATTCCTTTTAATGTTCGATGCATTCTCAGTAAGATTTATAAGGTTAACTTCAAGTATTAGTTTATTTTCAAAGAGTTAGGTGACAGAATAAAAAATGAATGGTGCATAAACTCAAGTTATAAATTATAACTTGTAATAACCCTAACCTGACTCATAATAAACCTTGCATTGCCTGTCTCGGGATAAAGTGACGGGCATTAATTTGCAGAAATCGAGTGAACTCTGAATCATTCAGATATTCGTGAATTTGGAGCACTTAAATTGTATTGAGCGCAATACATTACATTTGTTGCACAATATTGACGTATTGCCCACGATATGACTTAAAGAGATTTATAAAGCTTCTGTTAGTATAATACTTTGCAGTTTTATGTTTTCTAACACCATGTTAATTTATGCTACTTTGAATTATTCTACAGTTCTTAAAACTTTATCGTATGTCACGTTTATTAAACAGTAGAGAAATGAATTAGTTTAATAAGAAAATCGATTTTGGCTTTACTTTTTAGGACAAAAGATTTACAGTTAATTATTGAACTTCAAATCATAAGTTGAATTAGAATACTTTCTATTTCTTATATAAAGGGACTAGAAAAGCGAAGAGTAGGATGTCCTCAATAATGTTATTTCATAATGCCAAAACAAGACTTCACTAAGGCAGTAAATTAAAGATCTTAAGCATTAAATAACGCGTTAAAAATCGTTCTATAATAAAGTGGCAAGATTATTTGACTTATCAGTTATTGCGGATTCACAACACGTATAAAGTCGTAAAGAAAACATACGTTGGACACTTATCACGTTTATGGATTTTATTACAGAATAATGTCTCGTAAAGTGCGGAAATGTTCGCGTTATGCTCGTAGACTCTTGGGAGGCCCGAAAATATGGCTCATTTAAATTCCCATATAAGTAAAAATGCATTTTAAATACGCCCTTTTATTACAAGCTTTTATGATTCGTACATACAATTTTTCAAATTATATTCGCATTAAAATCTGTATATTAAACGTGAAAGATTCGACTTTTGGTACATTTTTTAAAAATCCTTAAAACAAGAACGTACGATTAAGAGATTTGACATGGTTAACGTCTAATAGTGAAGAAGTGCAAGCATAAAGGATGACAATTTGATAAACCTTTTAGTATGACACAATAACTCTAACTTGAGCAGAACTTTGAATTGTCAAGGGCATAAACAACCACTGTGCTTTTGAACTTTGCAGATAATAATGCCTAAAATACGCGCAATGAATACTTTAGACAATGAACAGTAAACATTGATGGCATTACGTGATTACAATGTCTAAATTTATTCAAACTAGTGGACCCACTCTATGGCTAAATTCCAACCACAACTCATTATGTCCAACAATAGTTTATGGACTCATTTGATATAACAAGATGTTAATTCACATCTCAAATGTCACTTGTATACCATACGAGTATTAATGGAGTCTTCCTTCAGAGCACTGTATGTCTGTCTGTCTTTTCATAAAACATGTGATTGCGTTAGTTTAGTTAAAATTGAAAAGTAAATATATCTGTGCACATTACTGTGACAAATCTTAAACATGTATATTCTTGAATTATTCTTAACTCAAATTCAATCAATTGCAGAGCACTCAAGTAAACTCAAATTGGTTGTTAGTCAATTCGTAATTTACATAAGAAAATATATTTAGACGTACTTAAAGATGTTTAAAAAAGTCTTTTAAATACATTCGTTGCTTAAATCTTTACTATCGCTCAAGAAAGACTCTTGCAACAGTCCACTCAACATCTCAACACCTCGGCTTTTAGCCGATAGTTGAATTGGAACAACCTTGAATCAGTGTCGCCAATATACACGACGTATTTACGCAAACATTGCTTCTTCTTATACATGAATACGCTATGTAATTATGTCTCTGATTTAATAAGTATGTAATTATATTCATTACGAAATTTTAAACTGTTAAGAATATGATTTTAATAAGAGGTATCATAATGTTAATTTGAATCAGAAATAACATTGTACCAATGAAGAGAAACATTATTATCATAGCTTTTATTAACAAGATACTGAAAAAGCTAAGCCTACTGCAAATTTGTCGTTTTTAACCCGACTAATAAAATTAACCAAAGCTGATTACTGCAAATCTCTTTTACGTAGACGTAACTAAATAAATATATTGAGAAATAAACTGCGATATATTGTTATTGTACCTTTTAAACGTTCATATTTAACTATAAGTCAACACAGTAAGGCAGATCATTTATGTTTTTATCTCAGAGTAGTACAGTCAAATGTAATAAGAGTTACGTATCAATTATCGACACGAACATTATAATAAAACTCATATCTTAACATGAAATCTTTTTTAACTTAACAGATACAATGAGTTTTCTTTTCTATATATCTACTTGTATTTACCGTGAATTTTTTTTTCGTAATTAAATGTAAAGCCCTACCTAACGTGTAAAAAATCATTAGTAATTAATTAATTATTTACCTTAAAATAAATACACTTAATTACACGATGTACATTAAGTTATAATAGATGGATAAAAATAGTCGCTGCATTAATTAGATATTTCATAACTAACATCTTTTCATTTTCATCTGATATGTCAAAAGCTATTCACAATATTTAATTTAGTATTGCGTAAACTTTATCACAGAAAGTCCATACTTTAGAAATAGGCTGTAATTTATGTCAAATATTAGGTAGAGGAATTTTTTTTTCATAACAATATTACTAAATCTTATTATTATTAAATCTTAATCCGTATTAATCTTTACCTTTTATTGTCCTCGTTTACGCCTCCGCGCAATCGCAAAAACTGAACGTAATGTTTATTTTTCTTGACAAACCACGTACTATGTCCACAGATAATACAAACATCTATCCGAACTGTTGCTCAAGATGTAATATTATTTTTTAAACATCGCGTACTCAGTGACATTTCGTTTATAATTGGCGGGCTTTGGGTTCGAATTTTGAATTTAGGCGCGTACGTGTTCGCTCATTGCCAGTTGCGCGGACACTGAAGTGACGCGATCCTTTTACTTCACCGATAGCCTCAGAGTCACTGGTCACTCATTTTGAGCTGAATTGAATAAACTTCCGATGATGTAGATATGTTCCGGTTGGGATTTATGATTGATTTCACAGTATTACTATGTGTGCGGGAACTACGCACTGCGGACACAATTTTACTTGGAACTTATGTTAAAAAATATCATATCCAGAATTGGTTGAGGAAAGTGTCACATTTGCGGTTCAGTTCTGTTACGTTTAAAAATAAAAAATAAGGAAGAAAATGCGATGTCTGAATTTAAACTTTAATTTCTTATTACTATGATTATTATGACAAAACTTACTAACCCAATGTAAAAGACATCAACGACTTCTTAGATATAAACCTTTTGATAAATTATATTTTTGGTGACATTTAACACATACATAGTATCTCTAACCAAAAACTTAGTATCTACTCAGAATTACTGAAAAATACCAAAATTTTAACTCTATAATAATATCTTGTTATAGTATTTTTTTAACAAACGTGCTTGAACCTCAAGTGGGATGTTTTAAAATAAATTAAAAAAATATAATAATATTTTGTCTAAAAATACAGCTAAACTTTTATTACAATCCAATTAAAGTGAATACAAGAACATTTAATGATATCTTACAATATTACTTCATTAATTTTCGTGACATTAAATTTATTAGATATCAAAAAATGTACGCAAATAATAACGATTTACCTGGTTCCGTGTGTTACATTTGAAATTTTAAAACAATAATGTACTATTGTTTAAATGATCATTTTACTACATGAGTGGTAAATATTGAATACTTTTTGACGTATTTTATTTTCCGTGAAATTTGCTTCGACACACACATAAGACACTATAGCTCATGGTCATAACATAAAATTATTTTTGAAATAAACAATAGCCATTCTAATAAACATACGTTTTCAATTGTTATATATTTACAAATAAAGGAAGTAGACAAAAGGACTGACGTACGTCATTCGTCATTATTTGTTGTGAGTAGTTCTTGTCACTGAACAGATGTACAAATAATAAAAGTGCTTAGTGGTGGATTAAGGGGGGAGTATAGTTTAGGACGATAGCAGTGATAGCCTAGTGGTATGAAAATTGGTCCTTCAAACGGCAGTTCCTGAGTTCAAACTTCCCGGCACGCACCTCTAATTCAAAATGTTATGTGCGTTAATACGCATAGTAGTATCTGATACTAATTATCACTTGCTACGGTGAAGGAAAACATCGCGAGGAAACCTGAGTTGTCCTTAAAGTTCTGAAAAATGTGTGTAGTTTGCCAATCCGCACTAGGCCAGCGTGGTGGACTACGGCCTGTACCTCTCACTCTGTGCGAGGAGGTCCCGGCCCAGTAGTGGGACAGTTATGGGTTGCGATGATGATAATTTAGGGCTACAATTAGATCCGTTAGATAGTGCTACTGTCAGGATACTAAGAAGGTTCAGCAGAATTAATAGTTATTATTATGATGATGGTAACAAATTTCGTATCACGAAGATCGTTTTTTCTATGTTTTGAGTTCTGACATAAGATATTCAGGCAAAAAATAAAATTTCCTGTGACATATTGCAAAACTCGATACATAATTATAAAGTGGGTGTCTGTTTATCGGTTTCCGAAACTAAAACAGATTTATTTGTCAATAAACATAAATATCTTATTGGAACTGGATCATTTATGCGACCGGTTTTTGTAATATAGCCGGAGTGAATATTATTACAGTCAAAATTCATTATGACTTTGATGGCCCGAAATACGCATTATTTTAATAACTTATTACATTTATTATTCCGCTAAGATTCCCTATATAAGTATCATGGAATTCTGTTCAGATATTATTATTATTACTCAAATTCCGTGAAATAAATGTTATAGTTTAAAATGATTACAGGAAATAAGAAATATACCTATCATACGAGTATAATAAATAACTTAAAAGAGTGTCATTGAGACCTACAATAATAAATGACTTTAAGTTTAACTTTCATTAAACCATATTTTAAATTACGTTACAACCCTACAAGCTTAGATAACAATAGAAACATCCGTAATAAGAACAAATAGGTTGGGAAAACCGAACTCGGCAACATTTTATGCATTGTTCACTGAGACATATTGTATTACATATTACGAGATCATTGTAGCGAGTATAGTTCATAGTAGAAATGATAAACAGAGCCATTTATCAAATACGAGTACATAGAGAGTTACATTAAGATTTTAAGAACATTATGACTGTAAAATGAAAGAGATTTGAACGTTGAACTTAAAATTCGGTTCTCTATCTGCGTATGTGTTCATACGAGTATTTGTTGGTTGTTCATGGCACCTATGATACTGAAAATCCTACTGTGGGGCTATGAGAGCATAGCGTTTATTACCCAATTGCACCAGAAGGAGGGTTATGTTTTTATATGTCCATTAAAAGTCGAGCGGATTTATGTATGTCCATTAAATTTTATTTGACACGCCCTCTCCTCTTTTTCTAAAAAAAAATTGAAGACGGGTTTTTTTTTGTTTTTCCATTAATAAATGACTTTTATATCTCTTTATTGTACTGCTGCTACAACTATTATAGTTATGCACGCGACTCTTTCATCTCCTTTCAACTTACTAACTGTCCACTAACGTCACAGAGCTACCAGCGTTTTAGTTAATTAACTTGTTACTAATTACGCAGTACTTGAGTCATAAACACTAATGCAAATATTTGAAGCGTTTGCGCATGCAACTGCGCATTAGTCATGGCAAAATAATTTCGTAATGTCCTATTTTGGTAAATTATGTTTGACTGTTCTCTAATCGGGGTCAAGTCGAACCCAAAATAAACAATGCCTTAATCTATGGGCCATTTTATGGCCAAATAAGAGAAATAAGTTCACTTTTCCATTAGACTGTTGACGGAAGTATCTGACAACATGCCTATGACTGATGATTTACATATAACTCTGTAATAAAATTTACTAACACTATCGTTAGAATTAATAATGTCAATAAACAATTGAATATCTTGTACGAACATTTTGTTTTGGTCATCAATTAATATGGGATTAATTGCGTAAGTACAATTATCTTTTATCGAGAAAAAATTAATCAAAGAAGTAACAGAGAATTATATGCGTTATCAGCGCTCTTATCATTTGATTAAACATTAATTGCCATAATCACAGCATGATCCAGATCGCTCGTGATTATATAATCTTTGTTCAATAATTAGCACCGTCATTGGTCACACAGTAGCGGAGACAATGGTAAATATACATTACACTCACAATAGACATAGCAGAGAATAATCGGCGTTAATTGTTTGACAGACTTATAGTAGGTTAATTAATTAACAGGAGGATTGATTTACTATGTTATGGATACTTTACGATATACTTAAGGATTTGTGTACTTCCACAAATACTGCAGGATTTTTTATATTTTTAAGATTTTCAGCGAACTTTTTGTCGCATTTCGTTTAGCATTGAACCGGACATAATGTTTTTGTTCGCTCTTAATATGTCTTTGATTAGGCAACAATCGATTGCTATATAAACTAACTTACCTACGGACAGTTCAAATATGATCTCATTGGCACTTTTTTGAACATTTGGCAACGTGTCGATGATGTGATTCGCTTTGGTTGTTGGTATTCGAGTAATTTCATGTTTCTTGTTAATTTATGACTGTTTTGCAAGCTTCTATTAATTCATTAATTGTTCTTCACTGTCCGTTATCTTTAAATGACGAAATACGAAGCCTTTCCATGGTTAAGTTGCATGGTCCCCTTTATAGTTTTTTTTTTCTACAACCCAAATTATTTCCACCAGATACTTACAGATCTTCTACTTGTTTATTTCCACAAACTAATAATGGTCTTTTAAATTACAAGGAAAGTCCCGTGCGGGGAATTTATCTTTATTTAATCAATTAAAAAGCATTTAATTTTGTTAATCAACTGTTTAATTTAAAAATAATAATAGTTAATGAATTAGTATAAAGGTCTATTACAACAATAGTATATTAAGAACAAAGTCAGGCATGATTCTGTTATAAGTAGGGTGACTAACCCAAACGCTAGCACTGCACCAAATAATCAGCACCCCGAATAAATAGTAAAGTTATAAGGTTTTAAATAAGTAATTTGGGTTACCGCTTTAATAAATACATAAATATAGATCTTTTTAAAATCCATCCTGGCATACCATATTCTCCGACTTCAAAATGGTGAAAAAATTGCCAACAAACGTTTGTGTCCCGCAGTTCGTTCCATTTTTGATTGTTTCTTGTGATCGAAGGTAATCGCATGTGTTTACATTTTATACTATATTGGATCTTTTAGATATTTTATACTGAAACTTTTCATTTCTCTTGTTTCTAAGATAGTTTATGACGATAATCAGAAAAAAGAATTTGACATTTGAGTGATATATTGGTAAAAATGTGGCAATGACATAATATGGATCTATTATTTTGCGAATCCTAAATTTTCAGCACTGGTGCTGATAAATGGAGAATACTACTATATGTACTTATGCCATATTTTTTATTGTAGACCGTGTTTATTACATTATACTTTTAGAATCTAAATCTTAGCGTGGTGCTGAAACAGCATTTGCCAATTGTTAGCATAGTGCTGACAATTGGATCAAAAGTATGCTGAAAATTAGAGAAAATAATCGACAATAAAAAAAAAGAAATGACTCTTTACTAGAACTAGAGGAGATACTTTCTGATGATTAATATTGATTGAAGCTGTAGACCAAATATTGTTATTTTATATTTAATTTAAATTTGTTGCAATAAGTTAAATTTTATGTTCTTTAACGTTTGTAGCTACCTATCTACCAGTAATACTATTAACTATGAAATTTTTAGTGAGATTTAACTAAGTTTTAATAAATTATTTTATTACCTACATAACTTTAAAAATGTGAAACTTTGTCAATTTTATAAATACTACGAGCTGTTGCCCGCAGCTTTGCTTGCGAAAATTATAGTTTTTCGGTGATATTTACCCTTAAAGGTTAATTTTAAAAACTCGTTGAATTCGATTTTTATCCTTTTTAACTATAAACCCAAACACCAAATTGCAACCAGTTTGCTATAAAATTTGGCCAATTTTCATATAGACTTTCAACCCTTATTTCACACCCTTAAAGGTGGATTTTGCAAACTTTAAAGATTCTCACTTCTTAGCTTATTACCGAAAACCTAAATACCACTTTACACATTGCTTGCTTTAAAATTTTGCTAATTTTCATACAACGCTTCATCCCCTATTCCCCCGCCCCCCCTTAAAATGTAAATTTCCAAAAATCCGTTCTTAGTGCTCCCCTACAGCTTGTAGGGAACCTCTGTGCCAAGTTTCATACTTCCAGGTCTACCCGTTTAGGCTGTAGCGCGTCTGTCAGTCAGTTAACATTTTTATTAAGTATGATGATGATTAGAGTGTAAGTAAAATTTATTTCTTTATGTTTATGTTCCCGGTACCTACCTACCTTCCTATATTTTAAGATAATTCGATAAAAGAGTTTATTGAAAGTAAAACATTTTTTTATTTCGTATAATTTTAATGCCATTATCACAGTGCTGTTAATTGGTGCACTCTATGCTGTTAATTGGTGATGATGGTGCTAGTAAATGGGTAGATGGTAATTTTTTACTCTTGTCTATCTACAAAAAAATTGGATTAAGATAAACAATTTTATTTTTAATATCATACTACTGATTAAATATTGAAAGTAGAAAACATGTCATAACGGGTGAAAAACGATTTTTCAATGTGATAAATGGCCTTAAGTTATGACCAACTCTTAAAGTGCTGATAATTGGGTTCTTTACCTATATGCGACATGTTACAGGTTAATAAAATAATATTAAATTTAAAAGATTTTTTTAAAACAAACTCTTATTACTTGTTTATTCGAAAAAGAACTAAAGAGTTAACAAGTGCAAAATTTCAAGTCCCCACTGTTCACCGTTGAGGAGTTCAATCGTCTGGAGCTAATCCTGGTAGCAGTATCACATCATGCTTATTATAAACATGCATTGTCATCAGAACTGGACGAGTGTGTAAAATTTCAGCTCAATCGGACAACGGGAAGTGGGTGAAATTTAGCTTGCAAGATTTGATTACAAACACCGGGACAGCTGAAACTAAATAAAAGCTTGTAAATTACTCATAAATCTAACGTCTCTGAAGTAAGTATGGACACTTTAGACACTCACATGAGTTGAGTACATTTAAATGTGGTATGTTGTACCGTTTTGCCTTGATTAATTGCTAAGTTGTAACGACTTGTTACTACAATATTATTTATGTGATGTACATAGTTAATACTATAGTAAAAATTAATGTATAGTCCGTTTTTTAACTTGTTTATTCTTATATACAAAAACATTAATGTTCAAAGCAGTTTTTGTGAATTATTTTGTTTATTATGCAAAGCTGTTCTGTTTACGCTTTTCGATTGTTTTTTTTAATGTTCATAATTATTGTGTAGATCAGTGTGAGTTTAAAAGTTCTTAAATAATAATCTGCGATTTTATTTTCATTTTGTCTTCTAGTTAGTATAGGATTGTCAAAAATGATCGGGAAAGAGATTTTTCTGTAATTATGCGTTTCATCTTTTATCCAAAGATTAATTTGTCTAAGTAAGTAGTAATAAGACAGTAAGAAATCGGTTCTAAATAATAGCCAAACGACAAAAAACTACACTACTTTTAACTAAGCTAAGGAAAAAAAATAGGAAAAAAATCAGGCACCAAGACGGAAAGGCGTCACCTACGAGTATTTTGGCTATGAAAAAAAGACGAAGGAAATGTTACCTTAATTTTTATTTTACAGATACTAAATGCAAGTGATATAACCTATTAGAAATATCCCGGAAATAATAAAGCAGTAGTTGACAACCCTATCTGTATTGTATATCTGTGATTGGCGCATTCAATTAAATGTGACCTTATTCTAAAGTGTACTGCTCACTTTTATATGATTTACGCTATTCATTAGTGTAGTCTCTGTTGTTACACAAGCTATGCGTTAGTACTCGTATAAGGTACTTAGGTCAATTTGGTGTTACTTATTACCCAACTGTGCCAGAAGGAGAGTAATGTTTTTCAAGTGAATACCTACATATAATATAGGTATTCATTTCATCATTCAATATGTTCATTTTTCGAATATATTATTACCTACTTGACGAGCACAAAGAATCCCTTTATGATTATAATGTATGCTCTTACGAATTTAAGATTTGGCAAAGTAAAAGTATATTAAACAGAAAGTAGAGAAAGCTAAATGTTCTTTAAAAAATGCGTAAGTAAAACATTTTTCAAAATAAAGCAAAACGCGCATTACCAGGCGTTTGATACGTCGCACCAACGTCAGAGACTTCGTTGTTGATATTTGACATCGACATTACATCTGACAGGCTAAAGCAATCGAACGCGTCTACAATCCTGTTTGACACAATGAGTAATGTTTGAATTTCGACAGCAGAGCACGTCTAGTTACAATGACGTCATTAAGTACGTAGTAAATTTAAATATTCCTGTCAATAATAATTGTACCTCGCCTTAAGTAAAGCTACAGTCAGCTGCTCTTTATTACTAGGGCGAGGCACGCTTACTAGTCTATAGGAATTTAAAGCTATCAACTACACTATTGTAGGCACGTCCTGAGTCAGACATATTTGTATCTGGCGAGTAATAGGCAACTAATATAACATTAAAAAAATAAAAAAAAAACCGACAAATCTTATCATAAAACGAAGCTAAGAACTCTCTATAAAGTCATAAATATTCTCCTTCAGTGTGTTTTTTTATTTCGAGACCCCACTAGAGTATATTTGTAGACATTCGATTATCCATTATCGATCACATCTCCATTTTCACCCCTAACAACTTCTAAACGGCTCAACTGATTTTCATGACACACACATTGCTTTTCTCTTCATCCATTCGGGAGCTACAATACTACAGACAGACATACACAGACACTTTAAACTTATAACGTCCCTCTTTTTGCGTCGGGAGTTAAAAATAAGTTCCTAGTCTTCTTTAAAAACGCTGAGTGTATACCTAAATAAATAATTTTAAGTTTTAATTTTAGTTTGTATTCATAGATTTCACTGTTTTCATTACCGGGGGTGTAACTCAGTGGTAGAGTGTCTGCTTCGCATGCTGAAAGTCCTGGGTTCAAATCCCAGCACCTCCATATCCCTGAATGAAACGTTTACTTCTGTTTTGTTACATTTTGTCAACCAAATTCAAAGAAAAGGAGGAGGTTCTCAATTCGACGGTATTTTTTTTTATTAGTAAATAAAATTATCCAATAAATATTTTGGATTATTTCACTAATAAAAATAAATAGAAGAGAAATAAAGAAGAGAGATGTCTTTCCAAGGTTTTAGTGGGAAAAAGTAAGATGGTAGGTGATTCACAGAAAATAAGGGGCGCGGTCGAAATATCTAGTGGCAAAATGCCTTAAGCGCTTCTTTGTTTCGACGGGCACATTACGTTTTTGATCCCGGTCGTTATGGATTAGAGTTGGGAAGAATAACCGAATGTCTGTAAATAATATAGTCTAGAGGCTTCTCAAAATAAAAAAGCGCACTGAAAGATATGGATGACTTAATCTAGAGTAGGTACTTAGCTTCGTTTGTTGATAAAATGTGTCGAGGGTTTTTTTTAATTCTTGTTTAATCGGTTATGTTCTAAGTTAGTAAAGAGAACAGACTCGAGTGCTACTGGACCATTATTGGGTTAAGATCAAGTTTTACTGAATGATTTTACATAGTTTCTGCTCCAGTTGTCTTGCACGTGTCTCTCAGCAGGTGTTCCTACCGAGAAACTTGTAATGACCCTTATCAGTATCCATTTAATACCAGTCCCGAACAGTATTAATTACAAAGCATTTTACGCCATGACACTCATTCACGACAGATGGATATCTTTGACGGTTGTGGTTGAATTAGATAAGTTGTTTTGAATTGGGTGCTTGTGGTTAAATATTGTATACGATTAGGTTTTTCTGTGAATTATGTTACATTGTGTACTTAATGCTAAGTAACCATTTTATTACTAGTCGATTTTAGAGATTTTTGATTACTTTGTTCTATTATACTACTAGTATTAATTTTGGTAATAAATATTATGAATTTTAGCTAAACAATTGTATGGACGAAGGCTGTAGGCACTAAATAATAGATATTATGCTGCGTTTAAAGGAAGAAAGAAGCATATTTTTTATACAATAAAGGAGCAGTGGTTGTTTATTTCATATTTCGTGTTTGTTTTCTGTGTTATCCGGTTATTAAAATTACTGAGCATTTTATTATAGTCTATTAAAGGTATTTAAACTTGGTAAACACGACCATTTGACATTGAGTAGGTACTTTCTATGAATAAATTATCGAATTTGAAAGTAAAGGAAGTTGTGTTGAACAGCGAATTCAGATTGAAATCATATTTGTGCAATAATAACAGCCCTAAATACCCTGCGATAGAAGCTATTTTTACTTATACAGTCATTTCTGTTCTGTAGAACCATGCTCAAGCTCATACTTGCCATATATGACCCTGAATTATGATCTTTTTAAAAGGGTCTGAGAGTTTGAGAGTAGGTAATTAGTTAGCGATATTAAAAAAGTAGTTCCTTATTTAGTTAGTGAAACAAATTATTTTCATCATCGTCATCGTCGCAACCTATAACTGTCCCATTGTTGGGCTCGGGTCTCCTCTCACAGTGTGAGGAGTACGGGCCATAGTCCACGCTGGTTAAGTGCGGATTGGCTGACTTCATACACCTCTGAGAACTTTACTTTTACTAAATATAATCATACACAATACAAATTACATACCAGTTCGTCTTGACAGGTATATCTATCCTGAAATTATTTTTACAAATACAATAGTGAT
The DNA here is from genome assembly GCA_001278395.1 of Lerema accius. Classification (NCBI taxonomy): domain Eukaryota; kingdom Metazoa; phylum Arthropoda; class Insecta; order Lepidoptera; family Hesperiidae; genus Lerema; species Lerema accius. Next base: position 48,861 of record LGAG01002996.1, read on the forward strand.
TAAATTAAAATGCTCCGATTACCTGGTCCAATAAGAGACTGACCTACTCGTATTGGTCAATGTGATTAAATGCAACTTAAATTGTAAAAAGCTTGAATAACTTAAACTTATTTAGGCTGAATAAAAATAGATTTAACAATGATTTTTATATATGACAGCGAGAATAGAGATTTGCACAAAAAAAAGTTTTTAGTAATGTTTTGTCCACAGTTAATTGAATTATGACAGTAATTAATGTATTAACATACGAGTATGATAATTCCAACGGTTGTTATAACGTATGCCGGACTGATAACTTTTAACGTTTTGACGCTTGGTTGACCAATAATTAATTAATTAGAAATTTAAATAAATTTCCGCTTATCTAAGGTCACATGATATGACATAGATGCATTTTAATCAAACGACATTTTATTTTGATATCAATCATAATTATATTGCTGGCAATAATTATGCTGAGGCGTGTCAACATCTAATTATGATACTACGTAATTATAAATACATACATAATTATGCAGTATTAAATACCGATTTAAATGTAACGGTACACTAAGCTTGCATCATTTTAAAGGGGGGAGCCTACGATCTTAAGATGGTTATTCGTACAGTCAGAACGACAATGTATAGTCATATTTTCATTTTTGTTTATCAATTATTACTAGTTTACTTTGTTTTATCCATAGGTCGATGATCAATAATATAATAGAAATTTTGTCAAATGCTCCCTCTAAAAGGTTAAGAACCACTGTATTAAATACATATCTAACAAGTGCATTAACCTGTATGACCTTCGTTTATTCTTAAACCTAACATTATCTCAGTACTATTGCCTTATCAGTCAATCCTTAGGCCTCCAGGCAAAACAATCTATCTGCTACCGGATCCAAATAGTTTCAATCTCGTTGATATTAATATAGATTACATTTATAATTCATAAGTCGAAGCGGAACAGTTGAACGCTCGTATGCATATTTGTTCATTGTTGACAGTCTTGTTAAGGATTTGAGGATTTCCCAGCGCGAGCGTTTTAATCATTATTGCAATGATAATTATGACAACTCATAATACTGGTATTATGAGTTAGTTAGTTTAATTAACTTGTTCAACAATCGCAAGAATGAACGAACAGAATGAACTATGCTGCTGAATTTGATTTGATATAATATACCTGTATTTTCTAGGTACTGTAGGTCACCCATTTACCCTTTTAGGTTATGTGGAGCTACATGCCGTGTCAATGAGAGTTTTATGTACGTGCGTACGTCACATAATATAATATACTACATCTTAGTATTCGAGCACCAATATTGGTAATAAGGTATACACCTTATCGTATTTTGTATTAATATACTCGTACCATAACAATTAGCAGCCATTATCGGAACTTTACAGTTCTGTATCGTCATGGTAGGTATTTCAGCAAAATAAAAATTTAAGAAGTTTTAGTGCTTCACTTGTAACAAAATGATTTGCTTTGATTTATACGACTCAATTTTTTTTAATTACTTTTTAATAAGTTAGTGCTTCACCATCTGTTTGCTTAATTATTATTTTCTAGTTCATAGCTAAGTAGGATGCTCAAAAACATAATCTCTAAGTTGCGGTATCAAGTTTAAGTACTATCAAAGACTATTGAATTCTGAAGGTTAGTCACAGGTTTTACCTATGGACCTAATTACTGACGGACCGGTCTAACGGCTCTGTTCTTGGTAATAGTTTCTTCACAATGCCCTAGTAATAATACAATTAATTAAAGTAGTTTAACTGTCCGAGTGATAACTAAAACTATTACGTGGAAATAAGAAACAAATTATAGCATTTGTATTGCTTTCTAGAATCTATATTAGATAGTAATCTATACTCAATAGGTAATTATCACCTATTTTAAATGCGACAGTAACTGTGTCTGCCTAGCCATGTTTGTCTAACTACTGTACCGTTTTAGTTGAAATTTGGCAAAAGGGTAGATCTAATTCATAGTAGGACAATCTCCTAAGATGATACGGCCATTTGTGCGCATAAGCGCCTGATGAATGACAAGCAATAAATATAACAAGTAGTATCTCAAAACTTTCGTTAACTTCGAGTGCTTGGGTAAAATCTAGGGTTTTCCCTGGCACTCATAAAAAAAATTAAATGGCTGCATGCGATACCTATCTGACTACGAGTTATTTAACTCAGAAATATTTTAATGTTGTTGAAATTTAAATGGCATTCCCGGACGCTTTCGATGTATGGATAGTTTTGGTGTCCGGGCTTTCCCTTGACTTTTTAAAAACGCACCGAGTTGCACACGTTGCGTGTTCTGAACTGATCTTAAAGCGGGAAAACCTGGATGAACCCCAACCAAGAGCGTATGTATTTAATTTCATTACAGCTTTATTTAGGAATTAAAGTGCTCTGACTTTTTTTTTCCACGTCAAGATTGTTTAAACAATGTCAACGGCCAAGCTAGGACGTTGGCTTTTAACATTTGGTCATTTAACTCGGGAGTGAAAGATTAATTTAATATTCCGTAATGCAGTAGCATTTATCAGAATTAACAACATAATATGTCGCATGAAAAGGTCAAAAATTGTTGCACATATTATTTACCCCGATTGTTAATTGGATCTGGTACCCTTTATTGCCATTATCACCATATTTTTCACAACTCTTTAGAAGCTCACTAATAGGTACAAGCCAGACTCATAGTGGGGAATCCTAGAGCATTTAGTGAGCAACATTTAGTGCGGATTGATGAAGAGGTTTGTAGTAACCAAAATGCCTCCGAAACAATCGGTACTCAATTTTAAAGACCCTTCGATTCACGAAAGCAGTCAAATTTTTTTTTCAGTCACCCATAATTTTTTAGGCTGCATCCGCTGTTGCTTAGTTTCATTTGTTATTTCAGATCTTGAGACATCAACGCTGTCTTTAGGTATAAAACAACTAAATAGCTAGCTTTTGCTCAAATACTATGACATAGGTAATAAACACAGATGACTCGGTATCTAGATTCTTACAGAGTTAAGTATTGCAGTTAATTTAACTAGCATGGTTAAAATTAATATAATAATTACTGTTCATTATACCCACCTTTTACATTGAGTGAATTAAGTAGTTACAATACCTTATATTACAATCTCACTGCGGAAACAGATTTAAAGTCGTGAGATTATTGTTTTTATATGGCGTGGCATTAAATACTTGTATATAAAAAAGCTTATGGTTTACTTTGATTTTAGTTGAGATTACACAGATCAGTCATGGTTTCTTATCTACCTACTAAACAAATGTTAGTACCTACTAGTCATACGGTTATTTAAGTAAAGTTCATGTCAAACAGAAAGCGAACCGAATCCGAGGCGAACAGTTTGTTTTGAAATGTATAGGATCACCTTAATCTAGTCTATAGAAAAGAGCATTTATTTTGTTGGCAGTCATTTGCGTTGCGACAACTCAAACGTCGTGTAAACGCTACCACTGAGTGAGTGAACCTAAAAAAATGAAATTATAAGGGTTCCTTAAACTAAAGGCTTTATTTGTAAGTAAAGAGAACCAAGAAAATATCGTTGAAAGTTCTTCTCTAAAAAGTTATGGCTGTAGCAGTTTTAAGGCATAATTAACGTAATTGATGGCTAGCATTCAATAAACAGTAAGTAATAACAATATATTTATTGCAACAATTCATAAATAACATGTAAACGTCACGAATCTCACGGTCACGTCAAACCATGAGTTGGCTAAACGCGACCATATCTCAAAAACAAAGTCTATAAAATCTTGTTCTAATAATAGATTTTCATGAATGGCTTGTCAGAACAGTAGGTATCTACTCTAAATACGGAGACGGCATTCAAATCACTACGTAGGCGTTTCCTCGTACGAAACCAGTCGTTATAAAGTAGTGATTTTAATTATTTTCTTACGTGTAAGTACTTAAAATGCAGGCGACATTCTTTCCTGTCAATGATGTTTTATTTATCAATTAAATAGTTCCCGTAACTTAAGCCATTGATGACGATGATGATAGTATTATTAATGATAGAAAGAAGAAAGAGAGAGAAGAAAAGTTTATTATATTCACTATCAGCTGCCACATTTCGGTAAACACAATGGATTATGTCATAACGGTGAGTTTTTGTAAGCACTGCTTACGACATAACTTACCATATTGCTTGACGTTAATCAACAGGCGCATTTATACATGATACATGCAATTGCAAAGATGCTTCCTAATATTTATGTATTTTTATTATCACATTGTTACCTCAAAATAATTGTACTGTATTATTTATTTTAAAGCATGTGCGGGGGAGGTTCTTTCCTCTTTCTTCTCCTCCATTATTAACTCACCTTTACGAAACGGGGGTAGATTAAATAAAAATGACGTGCGTCAGTTAGTATCACTGATACCTACATAAATGATTTTGAATTTTGAATACTTGATCTGTTTGTTGCTTTTGAGTTATTATTTACCCGACTGCGCTATACGGAGGGTACCTAATGATTTTAAAGTGTATGTACGTCGGTGTGGATATGGGTATGGTTGTTAAATAAGTAGGTACTTAAGTATATACTACTCATGTATTTTATTTACTACTACCATTTCTTTGATTTCTTTAACATGCTTTATGCCATACGGCTTGATGAGGTATCGTTGGATTAATCAGCGTGGAAGTGATGTAGTAGATTTTTGGGACTTATTTTAAACTTCCTTATTTAGTATGTTATGTAGTAAGTAGTATAACAGAACATCTACTTTAAATCCGCTTGAGCTATGCCGAGCGCAAATGACGGGTTTTTTTCCTTATTACGGATATCTTTGGGAAAGAACAAATATAGACACGTGTCATACAGATAATGTAGGTACATCTTGAATCATAACTATAAGTCCTGTTGTTTGAACTTGACCGGATTCGAATTCCCGGAATTAATGACTAATAATAAGGGTTAAAGTAATGGTAAGGACTTTATTCAACTATTTGAAGATTTCATCGTGACACATGCACAGAAAGACCTACAAAAATTGCTTAATTTTTTTTTTTCATTTATAATATATAATTTACGTATACTTGCCTCTTCACATAAATAAAGCGTACCTACCGACCTAACTACATTAAAATAGAATAAAAAATTATGAACACTACCGAATACTTAAATCGATGGAAAATATAGGGTGACTACATAACATACATAACGAAGCATAATTTAAATAAATGATTATAATAAGAGTATCACTGTTTAAATAAGCGATTAAGGACATCACCTTGTATGTAGAAGGTTAGAAGATTATCTGATGATTACAAGTCCTAATGAGATTTTTAAACGTAATATTATATGGATGAAATATTGCCATCATAGCATAATAGTATAAAGTAACTAGTCTCATGTATAAAGTAAGTGGTCTAACTAATCGAAGATTACAATCTAGAAAATTGCTATAAGAATTTTCAGGCAGGTTTTGGCAATAGAAAGAGAAAAGTGGCCACACGGAATTTTGAATGTATGTAAAAATATGGATGAATTATATTTCATAATAAATTATGATTAAAATAAGTACCTAACAATAATTTGGAATGAGTCTAAGGTTCAGTTAATACTACAAAGAGTTATTACAAGTAACATTCATAATTAAATGTAAAGCAAGTCTAGGTCTTCTGTTTAGTTTTTCTAACTAGCTGCCACCCTCTTGCTTGAGTCAAAATAAATTAACAACTACTAATATTCAATTAACTAACAAGACCTACTAACCGACTAACAGTTCCTTCTACAGTCATCTGCTTAGAAAACCAAAGTAAGGATAATGATTGTATAAGGAATTTTTATTTGCCACCCAATAAAACGAGTTAGCAACCTGAATTGTATTGATAAGATTATGTACAAAGGTATGTTAAATACTGGTTTGGTACATAAATTTAGTTATGGACCATGATAGTTGTACGATATTTAATCCTAGACCACGAATTAGTATATTATAAGTGTAGAATTTATTAAACTGTAGGCTATATTGTAAGTCGTGACTGTCGAATCGAGGGCAGGCTGCATTCTTTGTCTCGCCAAAAGGTGTTTTAATTTTTTTTAGTTAATCAAGTCATTTATATGTATATAATTAATGTAATATTTAAATAATTGTTAACTATGAGTTGCCTGCGACTTTGTTTAATTGTGTTAAATATGAAGCAATAACTTTCCCACCAAGACGCGGTCTTCCTCTGATAACAATGAAAGCGTATATACTTTGATACAGGGAATAGTGTATCATAACAGCTAAATACAAATTAGAAGATGTCACATACCTTGAAAAATTTTAGTAGAAACCTTTACTAGCAATTTTAAGCTTTTCACGTATTTTCCTTCATCGAAGCAATTAAAAATAATTTAATTATTTCTCCTGACAAAATATCAGCGCTTCGCTAAAATCCCAACAGATGGTAAATGGCAACAAATAATATTTTACAAAAAAGAAAAAAATAAAATATAATTAGGTATTTAGATGCATAAAAATCTTCATACTTTCCAGAAATGAAGTGAACCTTAAGGTCTGAGGATTTTTAAATGTCAAAAGTCATCAAACTATAAATTGTACAGTAAAAATGTAAGGAGCTGATTATGATTGATAACTTTGTCGAAGTAAGCGGAGGTATTACGCACTGTATTTTGTAACAATAGTTTTTACGCAAATGCTCGTATATCACGCCGATTTTGGTTTCGCAAGTGATTTAGAATCAGAAAACAGCCATTAATTTGAGTTGGTGACGGAATGAGGTCACTTCGTATATTTGGAACCTCGGAACATTTATGGATTTTATTATCTACGTGTATTTTGTCGGTACGCCGTGACAGGACAATAGGCAATAGGTACCTATTTATTGTAGGATTTACGAATTATAAAATTCGGAAGTACCTACACAATAATATGCAAGTTTACAGCAAAAAAAAAGGTAATAATAAAAATGTTTAAGTATGATTCAAATGACGAGCTTAGTAAACGTTACTTAAAGGTCTTCGCACACTACATCAAATCACAAAATTCATATTTTTTAAATATAACCTTAAAATTCGTTTACATTATTTCTATACACACGACTATAAAATGAAAAAACACCTAACTATATCATTATGCAAATGGTATTGTCCAAAGTAATGTAACAGCTGCAACAACTTGTTCAAAGTTGCTATCAATACGGAAGATCAGAACAATTGACACTCAGCTATTCAATTGTTAACATCGATATCTATCCCTGTTTATCAAATGGCACGCTTGTATATATCTAGATAGATAAGTATATAAAAAAGATTTGCCCCATGTTTGAGTGACCAATAACTAAACAAAGTCATAAACAATTTGGCTATTCTTTGTCCCGTTTCGATTCGTTTATGTTGAAAAAAAATCATTAAATAATCTCAAAAATTTTAATAGTACATTTGTATGAAAAACTCAACAGAAATTACATATTGAAAATGTAGTGTTAAGGTAGAACTCTGCCTGGTTAGCTTGCGTTATAATTACAGATACCTATATACATTCCTTGCTCTGTGGTTATAATAATAGACGGTAAACGTGCGAAGTATCACGCTTGATACACGGGCACAAGTAGGATTAAATATCTAGTTCAGTATGACTCTTACATACGAGTAGTTATTGCAGAGGTTTCAGTTTGATAAGGAAATTACCCTATGACAAGTCTTCAAGTATTTTATTTCTTTCTTTCTATTTGTGTTCGAATCGACTTAGAACTTCTGCGACTTCTTTCCGAGATCCCAAAGCCTCTTCGTTTACGCCAAACGGAATATCGAGGGGGTTAAGTAGAATTGTTCTTACATAACCCTAAACGGGTTAAGATGAAACCCCTACAAAATACGGCCAATCACTTATGTCATGTGCGAGTATCTTATGAGGTAAATTGTAAGGGCTATGACCCCATGGAAAACCCTTCAACCAAGATAATAAGGGAAAACATGCGGTCAATTAAACAACAAGTCTAAACAATAACGTATATTTACCTACTCTACCGTAAACAATGATTACTTTAAAAAACGAAAAACCTCAGGGAAAAAGTGTGCTTGGTTGGCGAACAAATGTAGGAAAAGGAATAATTCTGGGATGAATCAAAGTAGCTTCGTGATGGTGTTAATCATATATAAATTTATTAATAAGTGGTTTAACATTGGGTACCTTTTCAAGATTAATGAAGGCACAAGAATATGTCACAAATATATTTACTAACTGTAAAACATTATACAATGTTCAAAATATTTTAAATTATTTGAGTACCTAAATAATCATGTAATAAGTACCTAGCGGCAATAACTACAAAACACTATTCAGTTTTAAAACACATAAATGTACTTGGAGTGATTTGAAAAGGACGTATTGTTATTAGAAGGACTCCTAGTTCGAATCTTTTCTTGCAATGTGAGAGGTAGGAGCATAATTTAGCAGGCTGGTTGTAAATACGAAAAAAAAATTGCGCATTGAATATTAGTCGTAATTTTTTCTCGTCGGGTATTCACAACTACAAAACGTTACCATGTTCTGATAAATATTATTTAAAAATATCGTGCATGACACATACTTACCACGGCCTTGAGTTAACAATGACCATTAAGTGAATGTAATGTACACCAATTAAATGTCTCTTAACCTTGCAAAAAGTTTTTCTTAAGTAAAAGGAAATTATGTATACGAGGGAAATACGTGTAATTAGCAAGTGAGAGTTTTAATATAATGTTTTTAATAAAGTGCTCACTTTTACCTTTGCACAAATACAGGTATTTTAATTGACTTTAAAATAAAGTTATATTAATAAAACAAACTATAAAAAGGATTAAGGACCTACAATTTCTCTTTAGATCAGTTTTCACAGTCGACAGTTATACTCGCCCTAACTTCAAAAGAAATTATACGTTTGTTTACCGTTATATAAAACTTTTTTGAAGTTGGTATAGTAAAATTTTTTTTTATTTTTTATTATAATCGACGCCTAGAAAAATAAATGAAACGGTATGAAAATCTTCACAAAAAATACATACCTATTGAAAACCTCTTCTTGACACGGCGTCATTATTCAGTAGACATAGATAACAAAATGTTTGAAACATTTGTATTAAACATGAGTTTATTATTATTCTCACAAAGTATTTTCCGCTTGTGTTTGCGTCTGTACCGACATTCCTAACGCGCCGCTTGTTGAATCCTTTCACTACACGACATTACACGCGCTAAACGAATTCTAAGAATTACATTCGTGTACTAAAATATACACTACATTTTTTATGAAGAACTATATTATAAGCCGAAAACAAAGACCTACGAAAAGGAGTTCTAGGACTTCTAGGTCTTTGGCTGAAAATTATTTATTTTCTCTACTTCCAACTGGCATGGCTGATAGATATTGCCATTAGAGATTACATGTTTTTCTCAAGATGTTTATCTTAACCGTAGCAAATGATAAGAAACTAAATACCAGAAACTTCTAGTACAAACATTTTTTGGAAAGTTAGAGATGTGTGCCGGGTTTGAACTCAGGACCTCCCGTTAGAGGGACCAACATTCAAGCCACTAAGCTTACTGCTTAAGCTTATTTATCAAGGATAAACAAAAATCTGTATACATAATATTATAATATGGTATTATGGTGTATTGTTATTTTACTTATATATTGGTTATTGTTATTTTATTTATTTCAATTGTCCTCGTACAATTGCATATGATAATAACCATGAGACATCTTTATAATAAAACCAGGAAACTGTTAAAATACACGAACACTAATAGATAATACTTATACGAGTAGGTTTATTGTTATAGGTATACCTATTGTCGATAATAGAGGCAAATTGTCAGTAAAAAATGAATACATGGCGGCATTAATTGATGAAATAATTTTTACTTGTTAGTTACTCCACCATGTGTCAAATATTAGATTCGCACAACGAAATGCAGTGTCTATGTAATAAATGTAACTTAATTTTCTATTATTCTCATAAGTTTTCGTGATTTTAATATGAACACATTTTAACACATTAATATGTATAAATTCCACATGCCAAATTTTCTAATATATCTTTAAGACTTTGTAAACAATATTTAATTTTAAACTATACTCGATAAGAATTAAAAACTATATTGTGTGCATGAGCAAGGAAGGACAAAGAGCCCCCTAAATATGACATCTATTTGTAAGCTACAATCCACAATGAAATAATTGCTTGATTGATTACTGTTTCTTGTGTCTATTCATTAGAAATGTCATAGTGTACGTTTTCCTTAAAATTTTAAAATAAAAGTACGTATTAATATTAATACGTAACGTAAAAAAATTGCTTTATACATTATCTTCGCACTTTTAAACGTAAACTACGGAAAATGTCAGACTTCAAAGGAAGCGTCATTATAATTATGTTTTTTTGAAATAATATAAATGTTTTTATACATAACAGTATGCATAAAATTATACATAAATTAAATCGATTTTATTGTGCATTACTTCATCATTTAGGTAAACTTTATTATATCAAATGTAAAACTCGTACATGACTCTTATTATTCTTAAAAAAGTGTCGAAACTTGAACCTTACTCGTATTATATCAACAAAGGGTAGAGCTTAAAAAAAAGAAAGAAAATAGAAAACCAATACTAAACTTATTTATTATTCAATCACACAAAAGTTCACAGAAAACATCACAATAGTTTATCCTATTACCACACATTTTGGTCCTCTCCTTACACGTCCTAACGCGCATTTGCCGTCTCGAATTCCAAACCTATTGCCAACCGAATAGTCATCATAATCTGCATTCAGTGCTGATGGTGGTATATTGTAACTTCTACTTTCTTCTTCATCAGGAAAAACTATTACATCCTCCCAGCGAACGTTTCTCATTTCGATTTCACTCACAATTAAGAACACTATCGCAACACAAAGTCCAATAGTCCTTCCTTGGCACATGTTTGTTAGCTTGGATCGCGTTGTTATTCCCAATGAAGGCAGTTAATAAATGCGCTCAATTTAGAATAACATTGTTGTATTATATTGTTAAAACTAAATAACATAGCATGCGTCATAGTGATCCTAACGCGTTAATACGTGCGTATTATAACAATGGATAAGCTTGAAACTATGTATTACTAAGACTAATAATGTAGTTTAGTTGCCGCGTGCGTATATGATTTATTTATTTAAAAAAATATCATCTATCCCTATTTTTTTTTAAATGTCAATGTACGAGTAGTTTAAAGTAATAGTCGACAATTTAATTTAATCTTTTGCACGCCTAAACAAGGAAAATAAGGGCAAAAATTTAATGCCTAATGACATTATTTATTACTTGATCCTGGGTGGAAATGAAAATGTGAGGCAGGCGATATGAGAAAACGCCGTTACAAAGTCACTGTTAGCATTTTCCTTGGTAAAATACTACCCAAGGAGAGAGCTTATCATTTGTTTTCAATTACAAAGCTCAATTCAAAAACAAACAAACATTGATTGCCTATTCACTCATATGGGTCATGGTTTACACTTTACAACGAGGAAAATAACATGTAGGTATGACCTATCTATATGACGACATTGGGAAGTTGTGTTTTAGGGAGAAGCCTGATGTAACATAATTATAGTAATCATGGTAAGAATACAAAATAAATTATCTTTTTCCGTAAACATTCCGAATGGTAAATAAAATTTGGCCAACCGCATACCGTGCCTTGTGCAGTGTGTGGTTTTGTATTTATAAATAATTAATAATCATTATACATTTAAAACCTTGCAAATATAATTTTGTAAAATAAAAAGTCTGAATTTTCGCTCGAAGTAGGAATCCTAGGATTGATTTTAATTCAAAGACAAATTGGAGATTACTCCCTGCTTACTCCAATCTATATTTAATTTTATTGAGGTAGTCGAGTAGTAATAGTGTTTGATATCTATTGCTTGTAATGTTCATGAATACATTTAATGATATCAAATAAAGCTACGGTTAGGTACCATCACAAAAATTTGCATCCCCAGACAAAAATTTTGCTACCCGGACAAACAATAAAAAAAAAGACTTTTACGGATTTGTAGTAAACGCGAAACGATTTACCTGTATACCGGATTTACCCGGACGGTGAAACCCTGCCCGGATGCTACCCGGACGCCTCCTGAACTAGAAATAATCCGGGAAAACCCGGAGTGCTTAATAGCAGCCTAACAAAACGCATATATATTTCCCTAACTCAAGTTTTCTGCACGAATGTAGCAACAGTTACAAAGGTCAGTGCAGAATATCGCGTCGCGAGACAAATTCCGTTCAACCATGAACTTTTGATGCAGACGTGTCTGTTTGCCAGTATTTCGTTTAGAACCGTGGTACTTAACCTTTAGGAACCAGGGACTGTTTATTGAAGTTTCTTGCCATGGACCATCGATTTTATTTTGACTTTTGTTTTTGATACAAAAAAATGTTTTGACGTGAATACCTACGTCTTTTTTGCTGTCATACGATGGCAATCCTAAAAACCTAATGAAAAAATTGGGGATGCAGTTTGCCGTTGTAGTTTCAAATCTATCGTATTCGTTCAAAATTAAAGAATCATGGCAAGATCCATACATTGAATTGTACCAAAAAAAAAGGCGGTCTAAAATGTTTCCTAACATTTTTGTCATATTTTTACGAACATAAATATACACTCAAAATATTTTTTAAAGCCCGGATTACATGCAAAAATATTAATATAATTTTTGGGTAATCTTGCCACTCTAATAAATAAATAGGCCATTTGAGGTATTCTGTCAGTGACAA
>LGAG01003017.1:0-27629 GCA_001278395.1 Lerema accius
AAAAATTCAATATTTTAGTGTTAAAAAGGAATGTACCTTATAGCAATAAATAAAAAATAATTTTATTTAGATGTAATTATGAATTGAAATAAAGTACCTAATATAGTTTATATAATAACAAATAGGATATTATTTACTTAGGTAATAAAAAAATCATTGAAGATTTTGTTAAATAAATGATAGAAATTGATTAATAAAAAAGTGTGTATAGATATTTCGCTATCTTAAAATCTTGTCTTGTAGTCAAAATTTTATTGGGCTACCAAACACGTTTTAAAGATAAAAAAAATAAAAAATGTGTTTGACGGTAATTATACATTATTATAATATAATAATATGCTCAAAATAAAGTTCCACACAAAGCTATACAGGGCATTCGTGGCAATATTAGTAGTGTAGAAAAAAAAATCCTATTTTTATATAAATTTGGTATATTTTATTCTAACTTAATTCTTTTATGTTATGTTAATATAGATACTATTGTAGGTTTAAAATACGAGTAGTATTTTAGTAGTGATGTGACCGAATTAGGCAACGTGTGAATAAGATGTTACTGCATTTGTTAAAGATCGGGACTACAATACATGACCCATTTATTGTTAAACCCTTATACTACTACTATATACCTCCTTTTTTTCGTCGTGATTTAAAATATAAACAATCTTGGCACTACTTTTAATTATTTCATTAATTAAATTAAATATTAAGAAGTACAAAGACATTTATTTTAACATTAAATTATTGTTTATTCTTATTTTTTTTTATTTGTGTCTGTTTTATTTTTAAATTGATAATTACAATAAAAAGACACTGTAAGATTGTTTACCTTTTAGATCACGACGAAAAAAACGAAGTATAGAAGTCATTGCAGTCACAATATTTTATAATTATGATGGAATAATAGTAATCGATGGAAAAATAGTAGTATCGTCATAAGGTTTATTAGACAATATTAAATAATATTTTTTAGTTCATAATATTATTATTTTTAGTTATTGTTGTGTTTTCAAATGTTTATTAAACCTCGTAATGCAAACCAGCGAATTATATTTTTTGTATAATTAGTTATACATATTATTGATGTTAGTATAATTTTAGTCGCCTATAATTTAAAGTGAACAGTAACTTAGGGGCCAGTATTTTTGAAATTAGATATTTAGGAAAATTTATGTGATTAAGGAATAAAAATATACAAACATTATAATATTAATTAAATGTCGAATGATTTTATATTGCAATTTTATTGATCTCAGATTGGTTTCCTTTTCTATTATACACTGTTTTTAAATTATACATCTTGATCTCAAAATAAAAATGATTTTATGTAATTTATACGTTTTATTCCTTGAAACTGTCACAATTTTATTGTTTTAATAGCAAAAAACATAGATTTAAGTTTATACATCCATTTGTTATAATGAGTATAAGTAAATTACTGTAGGTATATCTTAAATGTATAAGTAGAAATAACGTTAGAATGAACACAGCATTTTGCGGGCCAGTAAATGAAAAAAATGTATTTTTATAGATATAATGGATTCCTATTTTTATTATTTGGTATTTTGAAATAAGCGTAGGTTTTGTATTAGAATAAGAAAAATCATAAAAATCTCTTGATGTCTAAATTAATTTGCTTACAAATAAATGCCAATTTTTATAGTTATTTACATAAAATATGGCTATTTAGGTATTAATGTAAAAAATATCTGTTACATTTAAAGTAATCAGTTAATATAAACAATCGTTATGTATTTCATTTAAAAAGTTTATTATGTATATTTTGTTATACATGTATATTATGAGTATAGATAATTATAAATGAAACTTTTGGTGCTGGACGTCAAATCAACGGGATGCTTATTTTTTTTTTGTTGTATAATTGTTACAATACCAAATGTATGAATTTATTGAAAAAGGTTTTTGTTGACATAATCATTATTAGAGACGAGCTGTCGCCCGCAGCTTTGCTTGCGGAAATTATAGTTTTGCGGTGATATTTAAAATTTGATTTTGGTTTGATTAAAAAAAATCGTTGAATAAGGTTCTTCATCCTTTTCAACCATACAGCCAAACACGAATTTGAAAACTGCTAGCTTTAAAATTTGGTTAATTTTCATACAAACATTCATCCCCTATTTCCCCCCCTTAAAGTGGGAATTTCCAAAAATCCGTTCTTAGTGCTCCCCTACACTCTAGAAGGAACCTCTTTGCCAAGTTTCATGCTTCTAGGTCTATCCGTTTAGGGTGCAGCGTGTCTGTCAGTCAATCAACATTTTTATTAAGTATGATGATAATATAATTTTTCTTCAGTTGCTTAACTTTCGACGCAAGCCGCCAGACTATGAGCGCGTCATGATTACTAACTATATAATGTATAAATAATATAATTGTAACAGATCTCTTAGAGATCTATAATTACATTTTGAAAATATTAATTTGTACAAAATCAATATAAATTTTCATTTCAAATTATAATGATCGCAGTGACATGTTATATAACAGAAAAATGTAAGTGCCCTATTTTTATGTTTTGAATTAAATTAATTTTATAAAATATTATTTTTTCGTTTTATTTGAATATCGTGTAATCGAATCTTAATGAATTCGCTAAAACCTTTCAATTCTTCACTTTAAACTGCAGCCTTATTTAATCACTTAATTAAAAAGATAGACATCTGTAAAATTCTATGTATGCCAAACACCCTTAGGCGTATATAACGTAGAAAATAATTTTTAATCACAGTTAAACCACAAAAAAAACCTCTATTTATCACGAATTTAATTACGATAAAATCAAAGGTGTAACATAAATATAAAATGTTATTGGTTTTTCAGTGAGGTAGCTACTGGCAGCTAACAAAAGTTGAAAATTACTCTATTCTCTTGTTGATTATAAAAACGACAAAAAACACTGTCAAGTGATAGTGGCTGCCAGAAATGGTAAATTATAAAATGGTCTTTTGTTAAAAAAATGTAATAAAACCCAAAAAAAAGCTTCAATAAACTAAAAATGGCGTAAGTATAAGCGATTAATTAACATAGGGTTATGCCGGTGAAGATAAATAAATGTTATACACAACTAGCTACATCTAGTGGAAACAGGTTGTGACCAGTCATATTTTATACAAAAAGAAGCAAATAATTATGATAAAAGTGCTCGGCATGATTACCCGAAAACAACCCAACTGGCCCTCTTCTTTAGAGTACAAATGAAAAGCATAAATATAACACACTCTTTTTTGGGTATTTCCTAAAGATGTAACATACTTAGTGGTTTAAAACACTAACACACTCGTACCCCCGCAGTAGGATTCCCTGTGTCGCGGGTGGCATGGACAAATAACACATCACTAACACGCATGACCCGAGAACAAACATTTATCTGTCACATAAATATCTACCCGAGAATCGAACCCCTCGCTACGCAGGCAGGGTCACCACCAACTAGGCTACGGGGTTATTTGATAATACTGTGATGTTGGTTCAGTTGCGGGGTGTGTCGACACTGCGACACATCTGTGAAGCCAGACGACGTCGTTGTCCTTGACTCCGGGTGGAGTTACCATAAGAAATGCCATAAGTGTTGTTAGTATCCATTATCCATCAACATTGTTTAGTATACGCTAACATAAAGGTCAACATAAGTCATCATATTACGTTATATAAGCTACAGACGTATGTATGTAATTGTAGCCAAACAAAGGATCCGATTTTCCAACTATTTGCCACATTATTACAGCCTTTCCAACATTAATAATTGCCATAAGAAGAAATACGTACCTACTTATAAACTAATACCTACTTGTATTGTAATGATGTTAATGTATTTTTTTGCAATGTAACTTAATTTGACTTTCGTTTTACCAAAGTAAATTACTCGACTTAGAAACCAGTTAAATTAACCCATAATTTCTCAGACGTGTGCGGCGAAACCGATCTACGCGGCGCGGATACTTTTCGCGGCGTTATATTCTGTAAAGGATGTTCCCAGAGGATCTTCCAGGGCTGCGACACTGTCCGCCACGCCCAGTCCCTGAAGTACAAACGTAGGTCCACTGGACGACGAAGACGGCGAAGCGTCGACAGAGTACTCACGATGGCCGTGAAGACTGGGGAGGCAGACAGTCTCTCGTCCGCGTCTGTTGAATCTAAACGGTTCTTGCGATTCTTTATCTGTAGCCTTGCTATACTCCGTTTTAAATGTCTTATTTTTAAAACAAACACGTTCATTTTCAAAGTAGTGTTTGTGAATATTTAGGTTTACTCCCAACGGGCACCAATGGTGGCCGTCCACTAGTTATTATATATGTCTATGGATGAAGAAAACTACTTGACATTTCGTTATCAGCAAAACTTTCTTTGAAAAATAGAATCTTTTATTAGAACTTCGTAACATTGAATTAAAAAGCTATTTTATTACTAAGATTTTAATTACCTACATGGTAAAACATTTATTATGTTTATAATCAGGAAGTTAAACAGACCTGCTGTACCACTGCTCGTCTCACGTCCGTCGCCCGAGAGGGAAAAAGATGTAAGTTTCAATTTAACAATTTGAAAATATTAAAATTCATACTTACTATGAAAAACAAGATTGTATAATGAATGAAAATCGATTAACCACAACTAAATCTTTATATTTCAGGACAAAGATTTGAAACAGAATAGTGCAGGTATGATCATTCACGTGTACCTACCTATTATTATCACGATTTTTAACCGATTTCAAAAAAGAAAGAGGTTATCAATTCTACATGTATGTATGTAATATTATTGAAACTGCGAAATTTTTACACAGGACTATCTAGAAGGGCTTCCTAAACAAATATACAAATTTTCATAGATGTATGTATGTATGTATGTGGGTATGTTTGTTTGTTTGTCCAAGCATAGCTCCGAAACTAGTGATCGGATTTGAACCATTCTTTTTTTATTCGACTACACTTACCCCAAATTAGGGAACAGTATAAATTTTATCCAAATCGGGTCAGTAGTTTCTGAGATATGAAGTAAAACGTGTCATGGCCTAGCCAAATATTACGAGCTACAGGTATGGTGTCAAAGAGAAAATGTCTTAAAACCCTGGTCAAATTGCAGTGCGCATGAAAAAAAATCGAATTTCCAAAAAAAAAATTTTATACGGACCAAATGGTCCGAGTTATATGTACGAGTTAGCGTGTTATTCAAGGGAAAACTGCTCTAAACCTTAGTCAAATTCTAGGTAGCATATAATTAATCACAAGGGCCATAAAATAATCTTCTTTTTAGTTAAAACTGTAAACTAAAAAGTATGAAATAAAATTATAATTTAAAAAAATTAAACCAATTTCAAAAAAGGTAACTGAAAAGTACTAAATAACGGATTAGGGACATAGAATTTCTTTTGAGGTCGGTGGCAATATAGTTACCATAGTAAAACCACACCGACCTCAAAACAAATTCTATGTCCCTAATCCGTTATTTAGTACTTTTCAGTTACCTTTTTTGAAATTGGTTTAATTTTTTAAATTATAATTTTATTTCATACTTTTTATTTATATCACATGTTACACATAGTCAATTAATAATAATAAACCTTAAATCTATGCGATTTAAAGTTCACTTTCACCTAACGTTAGTCTGTAATGTAATAGCACCGCAGATTCGAGCATTCCTTTAAAAATTTGTGGAGTTTCAAGAACTTAAAATCTAAACTGCATTGAATGTTACAATAATGGAGGAATACTTTTATTGTAATGTTACAGAACGAGGCACAACCACTGATGTGACGCAAAACATGTTGAAACTAGCCAAAGAACGTCAATTGGCTCGAACGTAAGTCAAAATTACTTAGTTTTATAGCAGCTAATAGCCAGAACAGCACAAGTCATAAATTAAATAATTAAGACACCAGTAACACATGTTTTTATTTAAATCAGTTTTTCAAAGCAAAGAAACATACTACCTTTGTATCAGAGATCAAACATCATTGAAAGATGCACTGACTTCACCCTGGCTCACGCTTCATTACCGATAAACAAGATAGTGCATTAGATTATTAGAAACTAGTAATCGCCGGCGACTCAGTCCGCATAATTTTGCCATTTTCGCAAAAAAAAAATAGCCGTCCATCTCCTATTCATCTTAACGTGATGTTATAGCCTATAGCCTTCCTCGATAATAGGACTATCTTATACTATAAGAATTATTCAGATCGGTCCAGTAGTTCCTAAGATTAGCGCGTTCAAACAAACAAGCAAAAAACTCTTCAGCTTTATTTTTTTTTTCAGCACCGTGACGACACCCGCTAAGCCAAGAAAAAAACGAAAAATACACAAACGCAGACATGTTAGTGTTATCGTATAGTTTTTTTGAGACTTATTCTAGCCGTAAAAAATGGAGGCTCACTATACGTAATTTTTTTTACAGCCGAAACACGAATGCAGTGACTTACGGATAGCAGGTAAAGAACTTTTGAACAATAATGTTGATAATAATTTCGATGTCGATATTGATATTGATTTGTACGTTGATTTGGATATTGATATTGATTGAATAATTGATGTTGATATTGATGCTGTTTAAGAGATTTAAAGTACTTAATTTTGCGCTTTACATAGACGCGTTGATCGCTTTAAGTTACGACCTAATTTAAATACAATAATATTTTTATGTGGACACGAAAACTAGATATTTAAAAGGTAACATCTAATTTTATTATATTCCATAATAAATATGTACCTATGGCTTGTTACATTTACACAGAGCTGGGTGCATCAGTTGAAATCGCCCACGTGGCTTTAAGGAATCAGTCGGAAAGGCCAGTTATTATAAAATCTGAGTGAGTATTCCTTTCATTTATATGTAGATATCGGTAGCTTTGTTATAACCGGTATCAATACCGGTATATTATAGGATGTTATATATAAAACTATGCATACTTGGCTTACTTTTCAGAACAAATATAATGAAAAACGTGAGATCGCCTACATTGTCAATTATGCGTCACGAATCGGGTAAGTTCCGTTTTTTTTGGAAAAGAAGAAAAGATTCAGGATATCGTTGTTTTTTTTTTAACTACTCTTAATTTTTAATTTGGTATAGTTAGTCCTTTATCATCGTAACCACATAGTGATAAAGATTTAATAAACTAATTACAGATGAAACTGCAGATAGCAATGAAGACTGGAGAGAATCCCTGTACATTACAGACGACGAATCAGACATGACGTAAATATTATTATTTCATGAAAATAAAAACAAGTTGTAGACCTATCTCTTGGTGTATAAAACATATCATAACCCTAAACTTATGATTTGCCTAAAGCTGAAAAGGACATGAGTAGGATAGGGGATAAAATTCCTCCTTGTGGGATGCCCATAGAAATTAGTTACCAGTAACAATATTTCATTAACTTGTACACTACGCCGCAATAATCAGTTTTAGTCATTTATAAGCGAGTAGTAAAAGTCGAAGGTTTCATTAAAAATATCACTATAGTTTACCGAGAAAGATATAGAGCAACGTGTCCAGAGCATTGCTGGAGTTGATAAAAACAAAAGTCTTTGATAATCAAATCAGTTCAATTTAAATGTATTATTAGTGCATTTCATGTTGATATTAGATTATATAATTATATTAATATTATATAAATTTCGCAGAGTTCCGAAACGAAGAAGAATAAAAAGTATACTAAAAATGCCTTTGAGAAGTTGTAAGTTTCCTCTTTATATAGTGTATTATAATTATAACAAAACCAAATATGAAACTGTATAAATTTTGTTAGTTTGTCGCAAATAAGGCGTGCAAGTAATACGTAACACAATATTTTGTCTAGTAAGATGTTATGATGCGTTACATAAGATTCGAACAAAGCGTTAAGTAAAATCGTTTTTATATTACTAAAAAATTTCCGATAAAAATGCTCATATTTTGTGTGTTATGTAACGTTTAGGGAGGTATAGAATGACGTAACGGCGCGTTACATGGGGGGGTTGAAAAATCTTCAATAATTGCGTTATGTAGTACTTGATTCAGATTCCCAGGTAGTTACTAATAGTAAAAGATAATAATTTTTTTTTTAGTCAAAAGAAATATCTTGGATCGCAGTTCTCTTGTCAGCTTTACATCTATTGAGTCGATGTATGTATCTATTTTATATCTTAAGAGATATTTTCTTTATTAAATTGTTTTGTATGATCAAAATGTATTAAAATCCCACGAATTTTTATAATTTTAGGTGTCCACTAAGAAAAGTTATGGCGTTGTTTAATGGAGATTCTATAGAACATCAACGTGAGAAATTTCATTATACTTATGTATACAATTATTTAAATTTTTTGTACCAAAGATAATTATACATTTAATATTTATGTAGGTACCTACGCCTTTTAATTCTAGAATTACTACGAAAATTAGCAGTAGGTAGGTACCTCATCTATTTGAAGTAAATATTTTTTCTTTTAAATTTAAATCAGATGATGATGTTAAATAATAATTATCATTTTCTTTTTAGGCCACGGTCTGAAGAAACTTTATTCGACGATAAATCGTAAAGCCATTCCGTATAAATTAGGATGGTATGTATTTTGCAGTAAAATTATAACACATAGAAGACGAATATTTAGTTGAGTGAGAGAAAACAGGCAAATTGTTGGATAGAAATACTTTTATAAATCTCGTGGTGAGGTCGTGTCGGTATTTATTTAAATTAAATGTACATTTTCAGGTTACCTCTAGACAAAAATAAGATTACCGAAAATGAAAGGTATATTTTATAATTTTTCTGTTTTTTGTCATAGGTTAACACGTTTTTAATTCATTACTCGGTTCATTTTATTTTAGATCAAACGACAGCACGAAGTCTCATACAAGGTAAAAAAATAATGAAATAAAAAATTTTTTTTTTCTTTCAGTTGTATAGAAAAATGTATGATTTTAGAAAAAAATATTGTTATTTATTTTACAGGTGTAAACACTTTCAAACGTCTCGAAGCTATAGATGTATGAGGGAACAAGTTATGAGACTAGCTGGGCCGACAAGAAGCGAGTGAGTTATAAAAACCCTACTAATATTACTTTCGCCAGAATCTTTTTACATTATAACATTAAAGAATTTAAGGTTTCCTAATAGATAATAATAATTTCTAATAATTAATTTCTAGTTAATAATAATTATGTCAGTTTTACTAAAAATAACTTCACACTCCTCAGGTTTTATTAATTTAATATTTATCCAGTGTTAGCGCATTTTTATTTTTTCTTTAAGCCTGCAATCCTACAAATCTTACATTAACAAGACTTAAGTTCTAATGTTATCTTAAATAATAATTTAAATAAAAATTTTGTTCCAGATTGTGTGTAATACGAGGAAAAATACTGAAGGCCATCTCTCCAAGCCAGTTAAAGAAAATCATCAATTATCATGAGTTGCAATACACTGTATAAATCGGACTTGTAATACTTATGTCTGATTTTAAAATTCGAAACAAACTACCAGTACTTTATTAAAATGTTAAATGTAAAACTTGAAAAGAAAACTTAATAAAAAAATCTTATTTATTAAAAAAAAATATTTCTTACAAAGTGTTGCCAGAACGTAGTTATCAGAACCTTACAAAAACATACACAACATATTTTTTAATCATCAATCACACAATTTACACCGTAATATGTACAAAATATAGATAGTAATAACACTTAAAATAAGTAGGCAAATTTATAAACACTAATGACTATTTTAGAAAGCATCTCCTTCTTCATCGTCGTAGTAATCTTTTTGTGTCATATTCTTCCTACATCTAGCAAAGAGTCCTTTTTTCCAAATAATAAAAAGTGTCAGCACTAATGGGAATGCTATTAAAACGCCTGAAAATAAAAGGTTTTGCAAAATTAATTTGAAATTTTAAGGCGTGACGTCAAAGTTTTACAACTTTAAAAAACTTTTTTTTACTTTTATTACAAAAATTTAAATTTTTAATGTAAGTGTTATGACATATTTAACAAATTATTTATTACAAAACTAAAAGGTCGGGCAGATGTTGTTCTGCTATATATTTTATCTTGAATAGTTTTTGATCCCTTAGTTTTCCCCATCAGGTACTCCTGATCTTCATTTACCTTCATTAAATCGGTCCAGCCGTTCAGGAATTAGTGATAAACACACAATACGCTGTGTTTTATATATCAATATTAAGATTCATCCATTGTTGGGTCCATTCCAAAGATTTTATCATATTCCTGCATTTTACGGTTAGCAAACTAATCCATGATTGGTACCTAGTAGTGGATCTACTATTACTGAAATTACTTCAATAGGGGTCGTTCAAGTATTACGTAACGCAATTTGGATGGAGGGAGAGTCTTATAAAATGTTATGATACGTTACATAGAGGGAGGATAGATCGAACAAGGCGTTACGTAACATTATCATATAATATGTATAATATAAGTCATCAAAATGGCAACCTATTTAGGTAAAAATGGTCATTTGAGTGTTACGTAACGTTTTGTTTGAGAGGGGAAGGGGGGGTTAAGAACCTTTAAGAATTGTTGTACGTAATACTTGAGCGGTTCTTTATGTTACCTAATCTGTCCTATTATTGTAACTTATTTTTTGATTGAGTCTTACCTACAAGGACTCCATACAGCACAGCTGCTTCTGGACTGGACGATCCAGTCACAATCTGGCCACTGGGACACGGCAGCGTCTTTCGAAGCTCATGTAATTGAGCAAAACTTAACCCTCTGTAGTCATAAGGTCTACGACATCTGAAAATAATAAAGTCAACATTTTTTAATTTTTTTTCCATTGTAGGGAATATAGATGTTCCCTATTGTAATTAGATAGTTCCAATCTAGTCTACATGACTAATTAGTAGGTACTTGAATATGTCAATGAAGACTTTTCTTATTGTCTCTATTTAAGGGGAAGTTGCTCAGTTCATGTATCACAAACTGATAATACACCAATAATTAGTACAGTAAAGTAACGGAAATATGAGATATTATGAACTTACATCATCCTAGAAGCACTCCCATTAGCCATACCCATGACAAGAGGCACCAGCACTTTAACCATCCATTGGTTATTGCAGTCACAGACGTAAGGGTTGGCGCTGAAGTCCGCTTGAGTCAAATGGTCCCACCGCTCCAAAAATCGTGAATCGATCCCCGAAAGGTTGTTGTTGTTTAAATATAACTGCAATATTAACATAAATAATATTGTTATTAATATAAACATCGGAATCGAACTTGTAATGACTAGAGTTGCCGACACCAAAAATGTAATGTTAGCGGAAGATTGAACATACTAGTAACGCCATCTCTTGGCGAGTAGTGAGAAGTAATGACATAATTTTATAACATCTTACCTCTTCAAGCAAGGGCCATTTTTCTACGCCTAATTCATCTTCCCATTCCATAAACTTGGGATCGAGATCAGTCAATCTAGGATTATGAGTCATGTGTAATTTGACTAAATTCTCCAGACCTCCCAAACCACCTTTTTTTATAGATCTGAGTTGGCTGAGTCGGGATAAATGGAGCTCTTGTAACCTGGGCAAATTTGATATCGCACTGGAATGTGAAAAATACGTTTCGAAATTAATAAAACTGTTATTTACATCTAATGAAATGAACATAATTGTTATCGTAATAATTTATTTAATCGTTCAGAAACTGAAAATATTAGACGAAAATGTCGTCTTTGACCATAATTTCTTCCCTAAAGCAAGTAAATTCTCATCATCTACGTCATAACTACTTAGTACACAGATCACTATTTTAATAATGACGCGATGACGTCATAACTTATCGAATAGTGCAACAATGGGTAGTGGCTGAAACTAACGTTCGTTCAGATATAGCCTGCAAATGATTTCTATTGAAATCGAGATACTGAAGATTGATAGCCTCACTGAGAGTTCTTGGTACTTCTGTGAATCTATTTCCACTGAGATCTAGCCGCTGGAGCCTCCTTAGACGCCTGAAAAGGCCCGTTGGGAGGGCTTCCAAGTCACAATCGCTCATTCGTAACTCCTGAAACATATACATTAGCATGAGACAAAAGCTGTTATTGGTCCGAATTTCCTCGTAGGTATTTGGCTTAATTCAGAGATGTCCGGGAGAAGTTTTTGAGAATGATCCTATCCCCTGGAATAGAACTACCCAGTCTTCATATTTCAACTAAATTGATTTAGTAGTTCAAGCGTGAAAAGGTAACAAACAAGCAGAGTAACTTCCACATTTATAATACTACGTAACTATTAAATTAGATTAAAAAAGTAAATTTACGGAGCGAATTTACAAACCCTCAACCTCATAAGATCACCAAGCGCCCCCATGGTGACTTGGTCGATGGTGACCAAGGAGTTCCCGGTCAGATCCAGGAACAACAGATGAGGCAAGTATGTGAACACATCCTGGGACAGCGAGTGTATATCGTTGTATGCTAAGCTCAGATGTTGGAGGTACATGAAGGGCGTCGGTCGCATGTTATCGTCTGGAACACCCTGAAATATAAAAGTAGGTATTCAAGATCAAATTATTTTGTATCGTCTTAGGAACAAAACAAGTATGAAATTATAGTCATTTTACAAAATAAAATAAATTAAATTTACGTCTTCACAATAAAATTATTTTACGGAGGTACCTCGTTAGGAATAGCCATTGCCATTTGCAATAATTATAAGTATAATAATTTATTCTTACCAAAAATGCGCGCCTTCCAATGACGAACGACATTTTGTTCCTGCTCAAATCCAAAACGGTTAAATACTTTAGATTGGAAAAGGCCCCATCTCTTAATATTTCTATTTCACAGTTAGAGAGATTGAGCGTTTTGATTGCCAACGTCGGGAATTGTGGGAGAGTTACGAAATGATTGTTACTAAGATCCAAATCGGTAACAACTCTAGATTTTCTAAAACCTGAAAAAATATTTATGTTTACCGCTACTCGACGCTAGATGTCGCTATAACCAATTTTATTATTATCCACTGGCACTGCAACGTTTGTGTAAAAATGTTATATAAGTATAATTTTAAAGTTATCTACAGTCAATAATCTTCGCCTGTATGATTGATTGTAAGTAGCATTCCTTATAACATGATAACAATTGTTACAGATTTTATATGAGGTCATTACAATAAAATTATTAACAAAAGATAAACAACATTATAACATTGTATTGAAAGTTGAAGCACTGTTCCAAATTACGTCATTACAATTATTATCATAAGCCTATTGCATTTCGCCTTCAAGGGATAATTCATATCTTCTTCCAGTTAATACTTAATTGAAAGAACTTACCTAGGAGTACTTACCAATCCAGTCTTCAATTTCGAAAGGATTCCTTAAATCCCGATTTTCGCAGTTTACGGTGTCTTCCGTGCAATTGCAAACCTTTTAGATGAGATAAAAGACAAAGTAAAATTGATTACTCCAATAGCAGGTCGACGTCGACAAAAAATATTAAATATTAGATATGCTACAAGATTATCATAGAGTTAATAGACACTAAAAAAGTATCCTGTCAATAAGTAAGGACCATACTCATTTTCGTATGCTCAAATGTCATTTGATTGCATTAGGTCAGTGGTTCTTAACTTTTTCAATGTTGTTACCCCTGTGACCTATGAGGAAAACTGATTTTACCCCGTCTTTAAAATGTTATCAAAATAAACAATACAAGTAACTTTTTTCTGTACTTAAATAGATATCACTTTATTTTACGATTCTAATAATGAGGTCCTTCGTTACCCCCGTAAATGATTTACCCCCGTTGGGGTAATTACCCCCAGTTTAGCAACCCAGGTATTAGATACTTGAAGATTCCGTTCTTTCTCGGTTACACTTACATTACAGATTGGATTAGACACGTCTACTAAGTCCGGCAGAGAACTTGGTTCTTCATGGTCATTCTCAGGCGGGTCAGAGTCAGAATGAGTGACCTCAAGTGTGACCAATTCAGTGACAAGTGGTTCCTCTGTTGCTTGAGGATCATTGTTCACCGTTTCTGTAACATATTTAACTATGTTTTGAACTTAATATATAGTCTTAAGTTGAGACTGGTTTTTTGCACGAAATGTCGGGTTCAAATCGCCCACGCTATTATTCGTAACAGATTCCAATTTACAAACGAATAAAAAGAAAAACAAAACTGTTTAAGGAATTATACAGCGTTTTATATTAGATTATTATTTTAAATTATTGTTATTGCATAAACACTACATAAATATTAAAACCATATAGCGTAAAAATATGGCATGATTAGCACAATTATCACGCTACACTAATTTTTAACGGCGTCCAGAGATAATTTCGAAATTCTGCGTCAGTTACGCCTTCAAATGATGTGTCGAAATTTATTAAAAAATATTATTAGTAGACCAAATAAATTGTGTTAATTGAATCGTAAAACGAAACATAATGTTGAAATGACAATATTTTTTTTTTCTGAAAGTATTTAGTTACTTAGGTAACATTCGGTTTTATTAATAGATTTAGTAATTTAATAATTATGTTGAATGAAATAACACTCCTACAGGTTTCAGGAATTATAAAACCTAGTGACAAAAACCTGTTGCGTGTTACAAAAAAAAAACTTCTATCAGTCTGAAAATTTTCAGAGTCACATGGCTCTAGGAGCACATGTAGGTAACTACCTTTCAGGTGAAATGGAGATATAATTTAAAAACATTTAGAATATGACCTATGACCACAAGTTAGGACCAATGACCACAGGTGACAACAGATGGGGACCGATGAAAAACTTCACAGCTAAATGCAGGTAGGTATATTTTGAGATACTAGTTAAAATATTTTCTAAAGAGTTTAAAAGCAATATTTTTTTCTATTGATGATAAACTTCTCTACTTATTGGTACGAGTACCTACTTATGACTTACCCGTGACATCCCCAAATACACTGAATCCAAAAACAAGTACAAACACTAGTAAACGCACTGACAACATCGCTTCTCTTCCAACGACGACGCACTAACAATTTTAAAGCGATAACGGCGATATATCAAAGATTAAATAACTAAGCAGAAGAGACAGATGTCGTTTAGCAAGTGGTTTGTAGTTAAATACTAAAATAATAGCTCTAATAATACTACACACTTCTAGACTTACACTATGATTCCCTGTGTCGTGAGTGCAGTGGACAACACAAAGAGAACACAACAGTCAGATAGAAAATAGAAACTAAATTCAAAACGTCTTGTTGGGAATCAAATTTAAGGCATTCCTTAAATGGACTGCTAAAAAAAATTATAATCCATTTAATTGTTCTACATGAAGCTTAGAAAAATCTACTAAAGTTAGGTCAGATTTGTTGAAGGAGATGTCCACTGTTATACTTGCTTGTGGATTTGAAAGAAAGAAAGAAATAAAATTTATTTGGGGATTTGTTCAAGAATCGCGTGAAATAACAACTCTTTGGCTGCTATTACTATAAAAAACGTGGATGAATATTATGTTTAATTAATCAGTAAGATGCATAGACATTAGTAATTCTCCAACCGGTTCCGGTCCGGTAAAAATATGTGTCTAATCAGTATTCAGTGTAATTAATTTCTATAATTATTATTTTACTGATGCTCATGCTGATATAGCATAAAAAACCTTTCTAAATTCTAATTATAATAATACTATCTACTTATAAAACTTTTTTATATTCTATCAGTTATTAAACTGAAACAACTTGTAATTAACAAATTATTAAGTCGCACTGGTGAAGAAAAAACGTCCTGAGGGTAACTAAAAGTTATTTGTTATAATTATAATCTTATTTTAAAACTCTATCAAACCGTATTGGAGTATTCTTTGTATAGCACTAAGTATACAACAAATGATTGCTTGATCTTTGACATAGTCTCAATAAGTCCACAACAAGTTTAGTACATAGTATTAAGTACTATTTTAATGGCTCTAATTTAAGGTCAAGTTAAGGTAAGCGAGGCGTATAAATCATAGCTACGTGTATATCTACGCCAGCCGGTTTTAATCCCGTTATCCATAATACACCTTGCCAACGAAAATAACGCTTTACTGATCTATTTGTATAGATAACCTGTAATAGAAACTGTAGCCACCAAATATTTCTCATAAAAATTAACATAATGATTTAGGTTTATAAATTACTGCATTATGATGCGTAACAGCAGTCGTCTTAGTTTTGTCATATTATCAAAAGGAAAGGTTCTTTCTATATTATCTTTATATCTTTATTTATGATTTTAGGTACTTAGTAAAGGTAAAGGTGGGAAACTTACGTCGATCCTAAGTCTAGACTCACTGTGACCAACAAAGTTATGAAAACACCAGCGAGGTCTTCAAAATAAGACCATAATGTCGTGATAATACGGATCTTAATCATTCTGACATTTCACCATCCTAGGCAACAACATTATTATACACTTTTTTATTTGCCACTTCTGTAGTTATCTATCATCAATAGATTTTAACTTTTAAGAAAATTGATAGGGGTTCTAAAGATAACAATTCGTATATTTCAAAATGAACTGTATAACTTTTATCATTAAGTGCAAAGTAAAAATATAAATTGTAAAGTAAATATTTGTGTGTAAGATAAATCTAACGTGATATCTTTCATCCATGATGGATTTGAATTATGATTAGGTACATTGCGATTTCTTTTCCCATAACTTTGTGTTTAAAATGTTTGTTTTGTTGTATATTTAAAACATTCATCGTATTTTTTTTCTAATAACCAAAGTTTTACTCGTATATTGTAGTCCTGACTGTACTATACATTCTTTGGATCAAATTCTGGGATTACTACATGCTTTGCTTCGGAAATTAATCTACAAAAATACTGCAGAAATATTTTTACATAATTATATACTTTCTAGTCTCTTATTAATGAAAAATATGAATCGATATAATATTTTGTAATCATTGGATAATCAAAAAATCCTTTAGTCATAAACCTGTTTATCTGTTGGAAGGATTAAATCTAAATTTATACTTATACCGTATTATTTTATCATATCTCCCCGTGATTTATCGAAAGAAAGTATCCGACTAAAATGGGTTCTGTCTGTAGCACGCCCAATTTAATGTAGCATCGTACATCGTATCCATGTTCCATAAATATTATTTGTCTACATAGAATACTTACCTACCTAAGTAGTTTATGTTGCATAAAAACAGATAAGATAAAACAATTACTAGTAATTTTACTTAATTACTAGTAGGTAAGTACCTATATTAATTACTTAGCAGTTCTTTGTTACTAGATTGCAACTACAAGATTGATAAAAGAATTAATATTTTACACTATATTAGAAACAATAAATACGAATCCCCAAACGTAAAAGTTACCTAAAGAGTTAATCACCACGTATTTATTATCACTCTGTAGGTACTAAGTACCTACGTCCGGCCTACATTTTACTTCCCAAATGACTGCATTCGTACGTTAATTAATAAGATTTCGTAATAACACAATTAAACACAAATTACCAACAATAAAATTTATTTCATATATTTCTTAAATTACATATAATCTTACACTAAACGTATAATTTAATTATTTATTCTACATAAACTCCTCAGCCGGGGCTCTCTTGTAGAATGCTCGCGAGACGTCGGTTGGTCCGCGGAGCCCCATCCACGCGAAGTAACCTCGTCGCCACATCAACATCAGACTCAACATTATAGGAACAGCCAACAAAACTCCTGAAAAATTTGACATCTTTAGTTCTAGCTACTCGACAACAGATGGCGCTACAAGTAGTTTTATATCGTGCATTTTTTTAAATTGTTGTATTTATATTAGTCAGTTTAAAGGTTAAGGAGAAGACAATTAATATAATTCGGTACTGTACATAATTATTAAAATTATAAAAGTTTTCAAAACTTTCCTCAATCTTTTATTTCATGAACATAAAAAATATACTAAAAGTACTCTGGCATTAATGTTAAAAGCTTTATTAATAATTATGGTTCATGATACTAAAACTTTGAAATTAGAAAAAAAAAAATAATAGCAAAATATACAGGCTGTCCAGGCAGTTGACGTCCAAAGCTAAAATTTAGATGCCTCACGGTAAGTAGTATCAAATCACCCCCATGTACTCGTATGTTAGCGGATTTTGCATAGTTTAGGAAATAGAATCGTTTAATGTTTTCATACATTATCTTTAACACTAGTTTTCGATTTTGTGCACATTCTATTGGACACTTGTATTTAAATTGTAAAAAGTTAAGAAATTGAAGAAAAAAAATGGTACATACCAATAAGAGTCCCGAGCAGGATGGCGCCGTCCCGTTCTGGTCGGTGGCCGTACTTGTCCACGCAGCGCATGGTGCGGTGGATGTCGTGCAGGTGCTTCATGGTGTAGCCGCGCATCTCTATGGGTTCCGCGCACCTGGGAAACATGGTAATGACCACTTATCTTATGATCCTTCAAAACCTCCATATATATACCTATATATTTATATCATTTCATTCAAGTATTTCATGGTTTAACTTCAGTCGAAAAAGAAGATTTATAATGTTCAAATTAGATTTCAAAACAGTCAATTCTGGTCCAGAATTTAAATCGATAGATATAGGTATTATGTCTATGAGTTCCACAACATTCAAATGTTTATAATTATACAATAATTTATTTTTGACACACTAGGTATATTAAAAATAATTAGCGCCAAAATTGGTCCACAAAAGAGGGACTAGAATATAAAATAGATTAAAGTATATTATAAGTTGACTTCATCGCAACTAAACACTTTTTTTATCAAATCGCGTTCAATATGACATTGTAAAACCTTGGATAATCTTAACTTACACCATCTTCTCAGAACTGTTAGGGTTCTTGTAGTCAACAGTGGGCACGAGATGGTCCACCATCCACTGCGTGGAGCAGTCGCAGAGGAACGGGTTCCCGGAGACGTCCACCTTCTCCACCAGGTCCCAGCGGGAGAGGAGACGAGAGTCGATCTCGGATAGGTTGTTCGATTGGAGGTACAGCTAAGGATAAGAGAACGTTGGTTATTATTAATTAGGAACAAATCTGCCTTTTACCAGGGCAGTGCGGATCTGTTTTTTGTTCATTCAATTAATATACTTGAATTCTGGCGTAATTGCGAGACAATAATAAACATAGCAAAGGTTTTTCACGTAGATAAAGATGTTCATCTACTTT
Source organism: Lerema accius (assembly GCA_001278395.1). Taxonomy (NCBI): domain Eukaryota; kingdom Metazoa; phylum Arthropoda; class Insecta; order Lepidoptera; family Hesperiidae; genus Lerema; species Lerema accius. The sequence goes on from LGAG01003017.1 coordinate 19,158, forward strand.
AATTAACACAATCAAATTGCTAATATTAGTTATAGGTAGTATAGGAGTTTATTTCCCCTTTCTTCTCCTCCATATTAAAGCACCTTTACGAAACGGGGGTAGATTCAAAAAAATTGACGTGCATAAGAGAATCATTGATACCTATATAAATAAATGATTTATGATTTTGATTTTGATTTTGATTTTAAATATCAAAAATAACTAAGCTGACATATAACTGAAAATCAATAGAAATAAAACCTGGTCATGACACTAAAGACTTACCTCTTTAACAAGTGGCCAATCGTAGGTCTCACCGATATCATCAGGCCTGGCCAGGGCTTTAGGGTCGATGTAGGTCAGCTGAGGATTGTAGCTCAGATGAAGCTGGACCAGGTTCTCCAGGCCTCCGAGGCCTCCTTGACCGATACGCCTCAGGTACTTCATGTTACACATGTGAAGCTCTCGTAGTTTACGGAGACGAGGGAAGCCACTGAAAGATGCGAAGTTATGGACGGATAGGATAAAAAATAAAAATAAGTTTATATAAACAAATGTGGTTTATAATGGTCCTCTCTTGCATGTCAAAGCACCTTTATGAAACGGAAATAGATTCCAAAAAAATGACGTGCATAAATGTATCATTGATACCTATATGAATAAATGATTTTGAATTTGAACTTAGCGTCGAAGACCCAGTCATGTGTAAATCATTTAAGAATAAAAGGGTGCAATTTAATTCAGCTCTAAACTCACGGATTATCAGCAGAACTACCATCCAATTCCACGATTGGATTCTGATTCAAGTTCAAGTAAAGTAGATTCTTGGTTTCTTCCAGCTCCTGAGGAACCACTTTGAGCTTGTTGTTGCTGATGTCCAGGCGCTCCAGGTATCGCGGAGTGTGGAGCAGCTTGTCCGGGATCTCTGGTAGTTGGCAGGAGCGCATTCTGAGAACCTGAAACAATTACCATAGTAGACTTGTGGTTCCATTGTAGGCTTGTTTCCCTGTTTATCTGAATTTTGGGCGTTATTGACTACTACAATTTTCTCATAGGTACTTTAACGCTACTGTACTGTTATAACATATGAGTTATATGGGTTAATAGACTTCTAATGGAATAGCTGCGTTCAAGTCCAATGTGAAGATTTGTTGTTACATCAATCAATCTACCTCAACATGTAAGGAATCATCATTCTAAGTTAATACGTTATTACTATTTAAAATTATCTCACGATATGCTCTTAGGGGGTTCGTCATCTAGTTCTAACTAATAATAATAAACTCTTAACACTCATACCCCTGCAGTAGTATACCCTGTGTCGCGAGTGGCATGGACAACACAAATAACACATCACTAACACGACCCATGACCCGAGAACAAACATTTATCTGTCACATAAATATCTGCCCCGGCCGGAAATCGAATCCGGGACTCCTCGCTTCGCAGGGTCACTACCAACTAGGCTACGGGTCTAATTAAATATTTAAATAAGACACCTGATATAAAAGGGTCTACTTACCTTCAACTTGGGCAAACTAGCGATGGCAAGGGTTTATTTACCTTCAACTTGGGCAAACTAGCGATGGCAATCATAGTGACATGGTCGATGGTGGTCAGCGGGTTGTTACTGAGGTCCAGCTCCGTCAGCTCGGGGAGGTGCTCGAACAGATCCTGATGCAGCGAGTGCAGCTGGTTGTAGGCCAGGTTCAAGGTCCGCATCGACGCAAGAGGCTCGTATTCTTCTGCGGAATATCGGCCCTGAAACACGTTTGAGTTAATATCTTTTTTACTTCCAAAGAAATACAAGCTGATAAAAGAAGGCAGGAGTTATCTGATTGTAAGTCATTATCGCTTAGAAAGAAAAAAATGAAAAGCTTACATTAGCATCTAAAACTTCAAAGACGCATACATTGACAGAATCACTTGAAAAAACATAGGTGAAACCGCTGACTCTCTTTATGCATAAATACTATCAACATAAAATTAAATGATAGGATCTTTTAGCAGGAGTACCAGGAGTGTAAAGGTTGACTTAATATGAAAAAACCTTTATATCGTCTTTAATTTTACAATTAATACAAGAGTAATAAATTATGATGGGTAAAGCGTAAAAGTATCCAAAAAACAAACTTGAATACCTCGAAAGCATGCGGACTAAGTCTAGCAGAGGTCAGCTTATTATGACTCAGGTCTAATGTGGTCATCTGCTGCAATTCTCTGAAACTCTGCTGCGCTATGACCTCGATGGAGCATTGCGAGAGGTTCAGCACTTTGATTGGCAGCTCCGCGATGGCCGTTATGTTGGTGAACTTGTTGTCGCTTAGATCTACCATCGTTGGTTTCATTTCTTTTAACACTAAAATGGTTTTATAACAGTCAATGTTAATCTACACTTTATTGTTTGTAATATTAAAATAACCGTTTTTTACTTAATGCATAATGTATAGGTACCAAAAAACTTTTTTTTTGTCTGTCTGTTTGAGCAAGCTAATCTGTGAAACGGCTGGACCGATTTTGACGCGACTTGCATTGGCGGGTAGCTGATGTAATAAGGAGTAACTTGGGCTACTTTTTTGCTTTCGTTTCTTTATATATCCACTAGTTGTATTTAAAGTCGTATGCGTATCAATACCGGTCCTATTTAATTTCTACTCAATTTCTCCCGTGTTTAAATAAGTTTAAGTACTTACGTTTCCACTCATCCAAATCAAAGAATTCTGTAAGGCTTTGATCAAAGCAATCCACTACATCTTTGTCACATTTACACTTCCTACAAATTCCTGTATTCTTCCAGTCACCTAAAAAAAACAAAATGCATGTAATTTTACAGTAAAAAGTTTACTGCTATCGAACACTAGATGGCACTACTAGTCACTTACCGGTAACATTATTTGTGCTGTTATTTTCCGCTTGTATTAACACAAAGGCGCCTAACAAGATAAATATGACTCGCTTCTCCATGACACCTGAAAGAAAGGTAGGGCAATACATAACATTAGTGACGGACAAACTGAATAAATAACGTGTTATCAGAACACATTCATTTAAGAAACATTACTCGGTAAGAATTGAATTATGAATTACCTATAAAAAGAAAAAGGTCTCGACTAAAAATTCTTGTTCATTCGTACAACAAGGAAAATATAACAACATGATAAATTGATATATAGTTTTCTCTTAAATATATGTGCATAATAATTTATTACGTATTTTTTCTACCGATGTCAGAATTTCCGATGTTTTTAACACAACGTCCGCAAGACATTGGAATAACAATGCATCCTCGTTATTTATAAAGTAATTCAGAAAGTTTTAATTGTTTATTTACAAGAAAATTAGTATCCTGGAAGAAATCACGTCCTAATGACATCGCGTTCAACACCTACGTATTTTTTTAAATAGACATTAAAATAGTAAATCATAACATTTATCAGTTAATGAACAATACTCTTCAGTAGAATACTGGGTTATCTGTGACTGATAAATAATTCTCTATCGGAAAATGTTATCTTACCTTATGACTAATATTTCTAATATCATTATCGAAAGCTAAAATCTAGACATGTGACTATTTCACTGTTATTTTCATGATTCTTTTTAATATAATTAATATAAATTATTAGTCATTGGCGGTTTTAGAAGCGAACCATGTTGCTGTTACTAAAAACGGTTATATTGTTATTTTATATTTCGTATACTCATGTCGACTACATTGTTTCTTTACTTAACGAACTCTATTTTGTTAATGATAACGTTAAAGAAAATCAGCTTAATTTGCCATCGGAATTGTATATAGAAGCATTTGTATAACAAGTAGATATTGCAACTATAATAAAATTGTTACTAAAAAAAACTAGTAACGCCAATTTAAACATAACAGAACATAACAGATAGATATTAATGGCAACATTCTTTATCTCTTCCATACACTTAAACATGGACCTATTTCATGTGCGAAATCCTAATTGTATTTTCTTATCTATGGTCACCAGTTTTGCTAAACGGGGTTAAGTTAACCCTACTAGTGCCTACGGACCATTTCCTAATGTATTTGATTGTATGACCAAAGGTAACAACTAGATTTATGGCTTCCTGACAGCTGGCAACAAGCCACCGATGAATAAATTTAATAACTACGTACCTTCAGGTAAAATGTTAACTCATTTAACAGTAAAACATATATAAATAGTCTACGAATAAATTATCTAAATATAAAGAGAACAATAACTGCCATTACTGAATTAATGTAGGTCGCGATTATATCAACTTATACATTAAATGTGAACGACTACTTATAATACGTATTATGATTATAAAGTTTCACACCTGAGCCAATATTACTATAGATATTATTCCCACTGTGTCACACACTTTAGAACTAATTAAGCAAAATACAAACAACGCATCACACGAACACTTCTTTAAAAATATTTTACTTTTACACGAACGCCTTGATCAAAATGGCTGACAAGTGCGTTTGTATCTTATCTAGTTTTATCACCAAGTATTGTTATCACTAATAAAGGTATGGTGCGAGTGTTGACGGTGACATAGGCTTTAGCGGTGGCGATTGTAACGCTTTAGTAGCATTTAACATTACTCAGAGGCATCTCATGTTAATATTTTATGAAGTCATACTCAAAAATAAATTTGCAGTGTGAACACATGTCAATCTAGTTTCCCCTTAACAAGGTCACGACCGTGTCTTAAAATACATTTATTTTTAGATAATTATATAGCTTTAAATATAAAGGAAAACTCAAGCGATCATTGATCGCTGCAAAACTCGTACAAAATCACGTTTTATGGTGAGACACAACACAGTCGTCCGAAGACCCCTTCAAACCAGATATATCAACAAATCTATTACTTTTGACATTACTATATTATATTTTGGTCAAATATCGACCGCAAAGCCCTCTAATTTCTGTAATAAGTCTACTAAACGAAGTATTACAAAGCTCTTTAAATAAATTTCAATAGTGTATTGCTTATAATTTGTATCTTTTGAATGACAAAATTGTCGACCAATAGTATTGAAAAATAAGGTCAGCCAGAAATCATCTCAAAACTAAGGTTGCATAAGAACGCTACAAGTGAGTACTAGGACTGTACAATTTTCGTAATCAGAACAATAGCATTGGTGTATTGTATGTACACACCTATTTGCAGAACAACATTTCGTTTCCTCGGAATTCAGTACTCATTTGTTATTCTTAATTCGCTTATCTTTTGAAATGCTGATCGTCACTTTTTTTTATTACGTATTGAATTGACTAATACATCCTGTTATGGAGTATTTCACATTATTTTTAGATTTTTTTTTAACTGTTATTTACAAATTCCAACCTTTATTACATGACTTGCCAAAAATGGACTATGATTTTTAAATCGTTTTTTTATTGTTTTATTTACTATATTTGAGAATTGCGTGAGTTTGCAGAAAACGGAACTGTCTGTATACTGTTGCATGTATAGATTTGAAATTGATTATTTCTATAACAATGTTTGTATTTGTAAAAAATGTATTGTACTGTAAATAAAAAAGTTTGTATTCCCTCCAAGATGATACAATTTATTCACAAAACCCTACACCCCCTGCAACATATCCGATTATATTTTTTACTTGTACAAATCCCTTAACACCTAATTACGGCTTAAGTCAACCCCAACAATAACAAGAGGCTAGTTCCGCTACTCGCCGCGTGGCGCGCGCGTGTCGCGTCTCCGATGACATCGGAGGGCCTATTGTTTGAATATCCGCTTCTACAAGTTGAGAAATCGGATATAGTGGATCGTTTTTTGTTTTAGAAAGGAAGAAAGTCACCCTTAAGTCGCTAGTTATTATTAGAGACTTCTTCCTGGTAGAGATTTTTCCTTAAGTGGTTCAAGGAACTAATTTTCGCTCTTGAAGGCAACAGTTATTACGTTAAAATAGCTTTATTGACAAGTAAAAACTCGTCCTCGCTTCGTTTCGATGAAACTATGCATTTTTACGCGCTTGATGCATTACTACTTATTTATTTCAGGTGTTAAATATGTGATAGAATAATAACTGCAAAAAAATGCTCGAAAGATCAAAAGTTTTAGGTTTTATCATACAATTGCATTATGAATTTCGAATGTTTGTAGCTTAAACGAGTTTCATACTTTTAGGGCCCTAATATAGAATATTTTTTATCCCGGAAAACGTTTTTGTTTCAAATACAGGTAAAGGCCCACCGAAGCGAAACGAGAACGAGCCCCCTACTTTCACATAAAATTAAAATCATAAATGGAGTCTATAACTAAGTTAGCAACAGTCATATTTGTAGTACGGTCATTTGGCATTTCTGTACAAATTTTCACAATTATTACGACAATACCCACGTTTGCCCACGCGTGGCATCAATCAGTACAATCAGTGGAGCAACTTGCGCGCTAAATTTATTTTGACAGGGATGATTTAATTTGGCAACAATTTGGCGAGTAGGGTGCAGTGGGGGCGCCATCACATCGCAAGCTAGAAACGATGAGCGATGTATTATATCCACATACTAATAGTCAAAGATTCGACTAAATATGCCACATACAAATTTACCTGCGGATAATAGTGCATTAAAATTACAATAATGTCATTTGTACGTTTGTATAAACAATTGTTTGTAATCCAAATAAATAATAAATAACTCTTTTTGTACTTAATTTCATTGAACTTATTAATAACCCAAACGGGTAGTACCTGCTACTTATCGTCGCTTAACTGTGTAAACCTTGGCTATAATCCCCCATGGATGGACCCATGGACTCCAGCACAAATACATGACATAATTAATGGCAAAAGTTTTTATGCCATCCAAAAGCTATACCTATGGCTTACAGAGTGTTATAATACTAACAACCATATTGGTATAACGTGCCTTCTGAAGCACAAAAGCGCGTAGTAACCACCAATAAAAGTCACTCATAGGTATACCTTCCCGCAGTTGATTTGTCTCGGTCCAACACACAAGATTGATAGGTACATTATACAGATAACGATATTATACAATCAATTTACTTCAAATTATTTCTACTTATATTGTGGTTCCAATAATAATTTACACTTCTACGCCCGTTTGTTTGATAATAGCTCTTAAGTGTAATCGAAAAGTGTTAAATCGTGATGTTCTATAATAAACACAGTGACAGTGACAACCCTAATACTTGTGATCCAGTGAATGAGCATCGATGAATTAGGGTTTTTAATTAGGGATCCTTTGGACTATACTGTGAACACAGAAAAAAAAAGCCTAGCCTGGAACTAAAGTAGTCTATGATACAAAATAAAGTTATCAAACGAAACGCGTTTAAAGTCACTATGTATCTATGTTTAAATAACCAATCAAATCCTAAAATGGTATTTTTATGATAACCTTACTTTGGTGACCATGACCAATGACATATGAGACCACTTTTGCTTGGATTAATTTATTGTTTTTAAGTTCAAAAATGCTCTTAGCCAAAAATGTTACATAGACCACTTTAGTTCCAGCCTCCCTATATAGACTTAGTCTAAGGAACAATAAAGCGTAGTAGGAAAAAACATAACGTTAATAACAAAAGATAACGTTTCCCGGTATATTGCTCGGCAGACTGCTCGGTGACATAGTCAGATCGTAAAAAAAGAAAAAAACTGACCTCATTTCTTTGTTCCGAACACTGCTTCTATATATTTTTTGGTCTGAGTGTGTCTACTAAAAGAAGAGACGCAATGTAGCATATTACGATGCCATCTTGCCTCGTTAATTTTTATACCTACATGATCCTATGTGTGTCTGTAATATACATTATATGTATAAGTACCTATCATCGACTTTATATAAGTAGTTAATATCTGTTCTTTAAAATATGTTAAAACTATGTCCTCTATGTATTTCGAATAAAAGTAAAATTATCTAGAATATTGGAAGATGAGAAAAATTATGATAACGGAATTTAGATAACGTTAAAAGTATAAAAAAAAACTTTTAGCAGTCAGTTGATGTTCTTCGATAACTATAAATAATTGGCAAGGTCCCAAGTTCGATTCCTGACTGATAACAGCGAATACTTAACTTAGCGTGTGAGCGTTTTTTTTTAATAATCAGTATTTTCTCATCGTTATTCCAAGTAGCAGCCATCCCCTACTACAACAAAACAGTACGTGACATATCTCGATCGGTCGGAGCCACTCCGTTGAAGTGCCTACTGACTTAATTAAAGGTGTTTTGTGGGAAATTTATCAGGTTAAACTATTTATAGGTTGCTTATTGCTTATTCTGCTGTTAGCCAGCGCTTAATAAAGTGGCCTTAGACTAAAAACTATAAGTTTTTTCAGTCGGTACAAAAAAGTGATGTCAACGTTTTTAATGCAACCCCCATGTATAGCGACGTATTGTTTTGCTGTACCTACCCGCCATCCCTCCCTAAAGGTTACGTAGGTAACATAAAAATGACCATCTTAACTTAAAAAAGGTGCCATCTTCCCGA
>LGAG01003063.1:8865-36419 GCA_001278395.1 Lerema accius
AAGCGTCCACTGAGAACGATTTCAGGGTATGGTCATCTCAATGGTGATGTGAACTGGCCATCGAGATTGCGCGTTTTAACCCCGTTACTTTTTTTTGTGGGGTTTTCTCAAGTCGCAGGTGTATATAAATAAGTCCCATACTAAAGCAGTCATCAAAGCCTCCATAACCAATGCCGTCAGTCAAATTCAGCTGAATTTATGCGCCAAATTCATGGAAAATTGGACATTTCGGATGCGTACGCTCCACCTAGAGGAGCCGTGGCGGACATTTGAACGATATTATACTCCACACATAATGGCATAAATAGGTCTTTGAATCGAAACAAAATTTCGATGAAATCTCACCCAAACCATGTTTTATTTCATTTTAAAGACAGGAAACGCTTAATAACAGACCCTATAGATCTCGTGAAGTATGTCGACTGGGAAAACCACGTAAAAAAATGCGCCAAGTACATTACCTCATAGGTGGTGCAAAAATGTGTGCATTTATGAAAAAAATAAATTTTTCAACTTTTAAAATCGCGATATCTCGAAAATGGTGATTCGTACGAAAAAAAATAATAGAACCATTGTTGTAGAGAATTGTATGATCTAGAATTTTTGTCTGACCTATTTTTACGATAATAGTTCCGGTTTCAGAGAAAAATGGAAAAAACCGGATTTTTTGACGTTTGACCTCGAATAAAAAAAAAAGCACACATGGGATCGATGGGGACTTTTGACATTTTATTTGTAATGACGTATTTAACATCTGTACCAATTTTCAGCTCTATGCGAATTATTCCTCAGTCAAATGCTAATTTGACTGGACTATAACATGTAAACAGTCAATTACTCGGCTCTGATGACCAATAAATACACAAAGTAAATAAAATAACAAATAATGGGTTGCTGTGATAAAATGGCAGACAGGGTTAGTATTTATTGTATTGAAGACCCTGTAGCTTAGTTGGTAGTGACCCTGCCTGCAAAGCGAGGGGTCCCGGGTTCGATCCCCGGGGCAGATATTTATGTGACAGATAAATATTTGTTTTCGGGTCATGGGTGTTAGTGATGTGTTATTTGTGTTGTCCATGCCATCCGCGACACAGGGAATCCTACTGCATGGGTATAAGTGTGCAAGCGTTTATTCTATTTATTTTAATCATGCCATGCTGCAATTTGTGAATGAAACTTAAGTATGATCATGTGTGTAAAGAGAAAACAGAATAAACCCACGCGGACAATCAAATAAGTTTGATAAAATTACAAGTAGATCGTTGAGAATCTTAAATCTATCTGAACCTACCAGCCAACTACTAATACCCTTTGAAGTACTATTCAAAATTATATGAAAAAAAGATAATGCCATTGTAAGCTCATTGGCTATCCTTATTACATAAAAGGAATAACAAATGTGTAGTGACGTTAATAACACATTACAAAGTGACATAAATACACATAAAATTTTCAATTCAGTTTATCATACTTCAATTAGCGACGTCGCATCGTAAACTACCCCTAAATGGTAGGCCAATACGTGTTTTATTTCTAAAATATCAATGTTGAATGTCACCCACGCGATGCAATAACGTTCGTTAATAGGGCTTTTATAAACGCAAAACAGAGCTTTTCAATTAAGCTGCTCTGGGATTACGTAGGTGCGCTGAGAGGCACGTGTATGTAGTATTTACTGAAAATAAATAAGTACAGCGACGTTATTGTATTGTAACAGAGCGAACAAGCGTGGGTGACAAATCAATATCTGTACTACATTTGCTTTATTGGGAATTATGAATGTTTCTGACATGATCCGGTCGTTCATTGAACAATAACGGATAAAATAAAGGTAGGTACCTATTCCTAATTTAACCTCGTCATATGAATGGCACTGCAATTCATGAATGGTTTCTCATAACTAAGGAGACCTACGAGTAAACAATACTTCATCACGCTGCTACACAGTTCTAGTAATTTTTTTGTCGACGCTATTGAAGAATGGCTAATGTCAATAGATTTCAAAAGTTGGTCATGCCAGAACTAAAATACTTGATCATTTATGGGCCTGTTTCACAATCGTTGAGTAAATTATTTATAAAGTAAGCTACTCAGAGAGTAAATCCTTCCGTTAACTCTCTAATACGTTTCACAATCATCCGTCAATTAAAGTGAAATTGTGAAACGCAATTTACTGGTTTACCGTGCAAATAAGTTCAAAGTAGCTTACTTAGAACTTTACTCAACGATTGTGAAACAGGCCCTAAATGTCTAGTATTTAAGTATTGTTTTCTGTTAACAATCTCCTTGGATATAATAAAGCTATCGCGTCATTTATTTTCGTGTTATTTAAGAATTTACAAGACAGCGCCCGACGGCGGTCCCACGTCTAATCAAGAGGTAAGTGCGGAACGTAAAACACGACTACTATCCTTTTCACTTTGTGGCTTCCTCGGCTAATGGAATTTTATATAAACTTTGATAGTTTCTTTAACTTTCTTTAGAGTTCTGTGGAGAATTACATTGTCAAGCGATGCAGCGACCTGTTTCTTTCGGTTTCAACGTAAAACTTTCAAAGGGGAATGATTTTCGTTTTTGAGTTACAACTCAGCCCCTTTGAGTACTTATTATAATATCGTAACCCACAAATTGCAATTTTACAGGACAGCGTTTTAGATATCTTACAGAGTTAGGAGTTAGTTACAGTAGGCATTTGTGTGGTGTTTTTTACTATTCTTTCTCCTGTATCATATAACAAAACAGACAAAATAAATAGTTAGAAATAGTTGATTCTATTCTGATATCCACACTCGTCATTTAGCATTACTATTTTTGGACCACTTCACTTTCTAAATCACATTTCACTTTCGTTCTCAAGTAAGCTTATCAATCAGTGAAGTGATTGATTGTCAGTTAGATTACTTTGATTAGAACGTTGCAAGGTGGACCTCTTTGGCTAATAAATTACTTTAATAGTGAAATACTTAAGTTCGCCGTAGTATTAATCTTAAAAATTGTGAGCAACTTGACCTATCGCCTACTCGTTTTGAAATAATTCGTACTTGTAACAGTTTCGTGGTAGGCTTAATTCGCGTTCGTGTAAGATGTATGAAATATGATTAACGAAGTCTTATAAAAATACGTAATTATTTTATTAAAGCTCGTAGGCCTGTGTCAATATGTCAATCATTGGCAAATTAAAGAATTCAACAATGTGGTTTGAAGTTACATTGCTGGCCACTATTGCCGATTTCGCAACACTATTCATACTGTGAGGGACACGTACTTCCAGTCTTAATCGTTAGATAGCTATCGTTACACCAAATCGTTGGTAGCGCGACATTATTTCCGTATTTTAATTTCCCCTTTGACAGACACCTGCAAAAGATCCGCGAGAAATTTAGGTTAAACTTCATAAAAAATTCTTCCTAAAAATATTGCGAAAACTTCAAAATAACGCGGGTGGAGCCGCGGGCGAATGCTAGTCTATTTATACCCTACTTGGTTAATCCCCGATTATAGTGATTGAATACAAATACTGCTTAGCACAGAAAGATTAGTAGATACATACATACAATACAACTCATGGTAATAACATGGAAGACAATAGACAGTATTACCGAGACAATAATAATTGCAGTGAATCACAAACGCGTAAAGCATCATTACTGTGGTATACTTGTGTCTTGTGTGATGAATTCTATTTAAAGTGGGAGTCATAACGTACGGATTTTTTATCAATATGGAAAAAAATATAACTAGCAACCCGCCCTCGCTTTACTTCGGGAAACGTACAAACGACAAAATAGATAGAAGTGTTTTTTTGTAATTTCTACTTGTCATGTCCAATTTAGCGATCGTTCAATCAGGATAAAATACCTATTGCATAGAACTACCCATTCGCCCAACTTCAACTGAATCGATCCAGTAATTTAGGTCTCTTAACTTAAGACAGTAACTTTCGCATTCACAGCATTAGTATGAATTTTAATACATGTATTTAGATGTATATCCGTTATATTTGAGCTATCATTTTCTACTACTACCTTAATTCCAGTCCTTACCCTTCCCATCATAAAACCTAGCGCCATAGCGACAATTCCTCGACTATATCCTATCAAATTACATAACACGGAGATTACTTAGTACCTATTACGACACAGAAACAGTTGGCCAAGTGCGCCACGCCAAGCCTTCGATCCAACTTTCAATTCAAATAGATGTGATTCGTTTGTGAATTGTACTGTCAAGGTCCCCGGTTCTATTATTACAGCGAATTGTGTAACAATTTCTGTCGTAACACAGCCTTTTCACGATATACTTTCGCGAAGAAGTTTATCTTTCATACTATCAACGCTACCTATTGACTTATGCCATCAGTGTAGGAGCAAATAAAACGAATCGTGTTGACGTACTTAGTAGCTCTCTGTTATAACAATGTTTTAGTGTGATTAGCTTTATTTGTAAAGGAGAAAAACAAGTCATGTAGTCGCTTACATAGTATACATATAGGTTACATCCAATTGCATTAAGTAGGTACACAAAAATAGGTAAATCTGTTAACTATAAACATTACGCTCCTTCTGCCGTAGCCGGGTAAAACAGTTTATTTGGTGTTAGCTTTTTCAGGCCTTAATTAAACCTTATTATAGCGTAAGTAAACATTATTGCTACTTAGTGTTAAATTTTCAAAATTTTCAAATATCTGTTCTACCATACAAATATACCGTATATTATTATAATATGACTTCAATAACACCTTACAATTGCGTCGTGAGAGAAATCTGCATATTTGCGTAGAAATTGCACGCAAGATTGTAATGTATCGCTTATTTATGGGTCAATTGACAGTGACGGCTGTATAGTGCTCTTGTCGTGTTTGTTTAACGAGGGTCTTATGACCACAGCTGGACATAGACAAGCTGCTTCAAGCAATCCCTGTTGGTAGCTTGAAGCAAATGACTGTGCAACTGGATGAAGCTACTGCTTCAAGGAAGCTTTCAAGTGTTACGTAACGCAATTTTTGAGTATTTTTTATCTCAAAATATTGGTAGTTTCCTCAAGGGTCCTAGGTTCGATTCCCGGGTGCCGAAATTTACATGATGAATTTAAATTTCTGTTGCCGGTCGGGTTATATGTTTGTGTGTTTCTGTGTCGTCCATGGCACCCACGAAATGTGGGTGTGTGGGGCTATGAGTGTATAGCGTTATTATGTATGGCGGTCCTATCGCACGCAACTGCCTGAAGCTGCCGGCACACCAAGTACTTGAAGCAATAAGTCAATGGTTAGCAGAAAAAATACAAAGGAAAATAAATAATACTGGCAGTTTAAAACGCTTACTTACTTACCTTATAATAAAGTAGACTTTGATTAAAAATTTAAAACTGCAACGACCTAATCTGTCATTGGCATAAATAATCGGCCAACACATATTATCCTCTAAATCGGTATCTTTCTCTGCCTTTATATCTGTAACTGTTATTCCTCTTTGGCAGTAAGTGAGTAGGTAACCGACTTTAGTATTACGAATAGATACAATGTTTAGAGCGGTTCTATATTTGACTTTCTATCTTTCTGTCAATTGTATCGCGCGGATTTAGATAATATCGACTTGACTTGTTTACAGTGCACTCTCTATTCAATTGTTTATCGAAGTTGATCAAAAGATTCGTTGCTACTCCTAAGTACAGACGTTCGCCACTTGAATAAGTATTTAAGAGTATTATGATTATTAACTCCCCACCCGAAACACGGCGAATAGTTTGCCGGATTCTCTCAGTAACTATGTCGTCAAATAAAGACGTAAAACTTAAAACAGTTAAGAGCCTGAAAATAATGGCTTTAATAAAGATTAAGAAAAACAAAAACTTGTTAAAGCTATGAAACTCATCCTCAATACAGGAAAATAGGCTAGAGTACACAATATACTGTTATCTTGTACAGAAGAGGTCTCAAGGAGCATGTTCTAGAATTACTTTCAGCCAAGTATCACTAAGGCGACCTGGATCGCGCTACGTGACTCGTCCCACAGGAAATATATAGTAACACTATAGAGCCAACGAGAAAATGAAGCTTCGAACGCAATAACATAGTGTAGGTATCGGGGGTGATATAAAATTACGTATAACGAACGATTGGTTTATTTTTAACCTCAAAGTAAATACTGTGAGGAACTTAAACCAACATCTAAATCTGTAAAGTATGAAGTAAGGGATTAGAGACCTACAATTTCTTTTGAGGTCGGTGCGGTTTTAAACGCCTATAGTAGCACAGACTTAAAAAGAAAATTGTAGGGTCCTAATCCGTTATTTCATCTTTGCGTCTATGTGCGATTTCTATAAGTGTAATAGAGTACTAATAGGTTACTCTAGTCTTGCTGCTAATTAAATAGAATTTTTAAGACCTTACTACGTTATTAAAATTAATTTCTAGTAAAATATCAGTACGAAATAGCATCTTATAGTTATCCTGGTACACGTACTGCGTTTGAAAAATAAGTAGGTATAATATCTATAAAAATTAAAACCGATTCTTTGTGTATGCTGTAGATTAAAAATAAACATTTATAGTCTATAATTATACAAACATCTAGATGAATCTCTATAAAATGCAACAAGAAACCCAAAAAACGCAAGCTACGACCACAATTTTAAAAACATACGAGTATGCTTGCATGTAAATAAAAAACGCGTTGCGACCTTCGCTAGACTCCTACGAATAGCGTGGCTGCCTCGACCGGTCTTAAAGAGTCTAGGCTACACACCTGTACATACGTTAACTAAATACCTAAATCGCTTAACTAGGTTAATTTGGCACACCGCGATGCCCGAGTAAACAGCTAAT
Organism: Lerema accius; assembly: GCA_001278395.1. Taxonomy (NCBI): domain Eukaryota; kingdom Metazoa; phylum Arthropoda; class Insecta; order Lepidoptera; family Hesperiidae; genus Lerema; species Lerema accius. The sequence continues at coordinate 15,689 of LGAG01003063.1, forward strand.
ATACTAAAAATCTACTACACCCAACTGATGTTACGTACGTCACTGACATTTACCTAAATTAGTGACATTTACGTGGCTATTAGGTCAGCTGTGCTTAACTTTAGATAGCAAATGTTTGTTAGTGCTAATTAGTGGTTTAGTAAGGTTATTATTTATTAGAAATAAATAAACCATACCAAAAATCTTTTCATCACGAAAATTTCATGCAAAATGTTGTCAAGTCAATGTACAATGTAGAGCCAAGCTTCTAACGCTACACGCTCTAAATCTACAAGCCCTAACTTCACAAACTTTACATCCGAGTCAAAATATTGAAACAATATAAAATTAAAAAAAAAATGGACTTAATAGAAAACAAAATACATCTAATGGACTTTTTAATGATCTAAATTTATCGGGCCATCTTCGAGTAAACGATCAACATTCATAAAAAATACCTCCTTTACTAAAGACAGTGTTTTTAACACCTATCCTATCCACTAAAAGCTAGTCCACACTCTTGACGTCGAAGTCCAAAAACGAAACAGAAAAATACATCAATACTGACCTACTCGTAGCCCGTAAAAAAACGAATATTCCCACCACTTTCGTGATGTTTCATAGATTTTTTGCGCGTTATATGCAGCGAGACTACATTTCTACATAAACGTCAAGGCCGCTTTATAATTGGCAACTTTTTTCGAATCAACCTGTATTCAAACGGGAATACACGGTAATAACAACTTTGGAGTTTTATAAATTGAGTTTCTATTCTAGAATGATCCGATGAATCCAGTCCTATATAATAACTGCAGAGTAGAGCCTTTAATGCGAATTTTTAAGCGTATTTAAAGTTATGTTTTCAAGTATAAAAAGAATGGTTTAATTGTAACGGTTCCATTTGATTACTGTGTTCTGTGTCTATTCATAAAATATACGATTAATTGAGTTTCGTTTTAAATTAAAAAATAAATAATAATGTGTAAAAAATAATAATATTTAACACATGTTTGTGTTGAAAAAAACTTAACTTTGTACAAAGTCCACCATGGAATCTTTAATCGTCAAATCACAAACACATACAAACGTACAACCATGTATTGTTAAAAATATACCGAAAATTTAACCCTTCATAAATTACAAATGCCACTATCTGACATAAACAATAGTGGATTAGTAGTAAACAAAACAATCAGTAAACCTCGGTTTCCTAATCTAGTTCTAAGCCTTCCAAATATTACAACCACGAAGATGCCTTAAAATTCACTTTATATAACACATATGCACATCATGGTAAGTAGAGCAAGTCACCAAGATTTAGAGCAAGTGTGCATTGAAGGGGGAGTTGGCACGAGGTTTTTATGGGCCAGCAGTAAGCTGTACTCCCAGGGCGCGTGGTCTAGAATAACTAACGTCCACTCTTTTATGCCGAGCCGACCTGCATTAGAGGAAAGCTTCGTGAATAGGGCTGCCAGCCGTGCAAGTTTCTCTGGATTTGTGCTAGGTCAGAAGACGTCAGGGCGAGGTTTTAAAAAACGTCTGGGGTAATCCGGCAAACTTTTGACTTTTGTTCGGATACCGCTGAGTTAAAAAATATCTGAGTCAAACTCATGGGACCTAAGGGACTTTGAGCAAGTGGTAGGACGTATGAACAGACAGTCAGGCCGATAAACAACAGACATGGTGAAACTATAAGGTGAAAAAACATGATATTACCCTAATGTCGGTAGCCTGCGAAAATTTTGTTAAAGGAATAAACTTAGGTGAGGCAGCCCTATTCGTAAAGGTACTTTTACATCTCGAAATTAACTGAACGTGTATTTTATGGTGCATCCACGTTGCAACTTTTATGGGGCATCACAACTTTTATGAACCAGTATTTTTAGTTTTAGTTGGTTGTTTCTGATATTAGTAACGGTGTGCAATAACTAAAGACACCTTAATAGTATACCTTTAATGCTTCTCTTACTCCTACTAACCAATCAAAACAAAGGTAACAGCTCTCCAATACCAACATTTCATACATACGCCGAAAAAAATACGTGACTCGCGGACGCATCAACCAAAATTCAATTGAAACATATCAGAACATTAGTGCACCAAAGTGTGGCACACATGTGGGTCACGCCGGTCACACGGGATGACCCGGCAGCCACCGACCCGTATGATTAACGTAGCGAATCTGCGTTTGACGTGTGAAAATTTCAACGGTTTACATTTTGTCGCTTAGTTCTCGTATGTACGAGTATGACGTACTTTAAAGCCTACGTCCAAATTGAATATGCAGATTTTAGCATCACATATGTAAATGGAGAGGTAGAGCTTTAAATGCTCAGTAATTGAGGATTCGGATTTCAAAAAACTTAAATGGAAATAAAAATAGATATATACGTACTTCCCCGTACTAAAGTTCGGTGTATATTGCATCACAGAAATGTTACAAAAATATATAGCCTTTTAATAGATAAATTATTAGAAAAAGACAAGTTGTGACTAACCATAGACTGCATTCACATATGCATATATAGACCATAGACAAACGATAACAAACCATAGATACAATCCCATAGATATGAAGAGAACTAAAACACCATTCTATCCGATCTTCACCTTTTTCACTGATCGCATAAAACTCAGCTAAACATTTCAACGTGGCTTCACGAACACTTGTACTCGTATACCTACTCCGGCAGCCGCCATCGCCAGCAAAACAAATTGGAACGAATCGAGATAAATGGTGCAGAGCCGTGGCCCACTTGTACAGCGATGCATCTGTATTGGATAAAAATTTACCTCGAATCGTCTCATAACATACTTCACTAGCGGCTTGTGAAGATTTCTTATAGTTCCTAATAATTTTGCTCTTTCGTACACACATTTTTTGATGATGGAAGAAGATTAAGTCTCCCTGTCCGCGTGTCTGTCAAACAGGGCTCTTTCTTTTATGTAGAATTTGTTTAGCTACAGCTGACCGAATTATACCTGAGAAACGAACAACCAGAGTAAAATCTTTCCTAAAACCTATCACTGGCCGTGTTCTATCTGTTTATCAAGCATTTTAATCCTTGGAGCAGTTAATGCATGAGGGAAAACCAAACATCCAAAAATCTTTACAAACTTTCGTACAGCTAATAGTACGATTTCGATAGTACTAGTACCATGTATTACATTTTATATAACTTAAGATCATTACAAGATTTGACGTTATTCAATTTACATATAAAAAGATAACGTTGTATTTTCTTTGGCACGTAAATTCTATTATCACTTAGTGGTTTTCCTCAATTTGACAGCGAATCTATTTTACCTAGCAATATAATTATCGACCTTCATATTTACATTTTTGTCTCGAATAATACAATTATAATAATATCTACGTATAAAATTAATACATACATTCATAAATCAATGTATTAATTTAAACAAGGTAGACCCCTATTATTATCATACTTTATCTACATAATCTATTCTGCAGAATATTGGTCCTGTTACTGTCAGTTCTTATCCATTTTAATTTCATATCTGTTCAGTTTATTAAGGCACATACACGTTCCAATTTTGTTTTTAACAACTAATGGATTGTTAACTTTTATTAAGGTGCAATCTTGCAGTATCTGATTGTATTTGTGCCCATGACTGATTCCAGTCTGGAACCAATATTACATCATGTTCATATTTACCCAATAATGCATTTTCGATCTGTACAGTTCATCAAACTACTAATCAACTAGTAATCATTATTACAAAAAATAAAAACCCAACTGCCAAAAATGGGTGAAGGCATGTTAAACAATTATATAGTTGCCTATCCACTTTTACAATGTAAATCCATAAAGCTTAATACGCTGTAGAGCTTCCCAACATAATTCAAGTAAAAACATTACTAAGCTTCACAAAAAAATATACTCATTGTAAACCGTATAAAAATAGGTAAAGTTTAAACTTAAAAGAAATCATCTCTACACGAAGAACAAAACAAAAAACTAATAGCTTATTCATCGACAAAAGCAATCCATCAATTTCAAACAAACGATTTAGATTAAAAGTTTTCCAATCAGTAATTGAGAACAGAAAAACAAGTTATTGAAGATGTGTTATCTGTGCCAAATGCTTAGATGGCCGTGGCAATGAAAAACAAACACATTAAAATACTTCGTTCAGCATAACAAGATACTATGTCATATACAATGCATAACAAATTGGAATCTTCCCATCCGTTTAATACAACATAATTTATGGAATGCTTTTGGCGCCTCTGACGTCGAAGATCATTTACTACTTACAGACTGTTATTTCGGGTATAAAAAACCCAATACATATACAGTAAAGGAACAAAAAATCCGATGACTAAAATGGAGGGAAGAAGTACCATACTAAAAAATTATAATCTATGCCACTCCCATAAGTGAGAGGTGATTCCTCTATAAATATAACACCCTCATAAATGTTATAATCCGTTAATCGTTTTAGGCTTTCGAGTGTCCCTACGAAATGGAATCACATAAATACGTTCTAGGAATCATAGAAAGACATGAACAACGTCAGCTAAGTGAAATGTCCACATGATATCAACTGTCATACCTACTACACTTTTAATCAATTAGTAAATAAGCAAACAGGCAATTAGACTAATTGTATTTAACTACTGGCCCGTCAGCATTAGATCTAGGGTATCAGCCGGTAGACCTCGCCGCGTCGGTCGTTGACCTCTGGCCCCCACGTGGGTGTATGACAAGAATGTCCATAATACGGATTACTAAGGAAATAGGAACGTCAGTAAATATGTTTATATCCAGCAAAAGGACGGATTAGTCAGCCTGTGATAATTAAATAAGTGTGTTTGTGTAAAAGTTAAAAAATATCTGCGAGTGTGATAACTATGGTCTATTTTTAGGTTAAAATAAATAACTACTACTGTTGTATGTGTTTTCAATATGGCTGACCACGTCAACTGTCAGTCACGTCAGCTAGAGAAGTCCCATACAAACTTTAAATTTTACCAAGTTTTGATACAGTGGACTGTTTTAAATTAAGTATAGCCTAAATAACGCCCCGAGTTAAGGATTATTTATGTATTTCATCCATTGTTCTGTCAAATAAGACGTATTTACGTGGCGCTCTTTCAAACACACAGAGAAAGAGAGCCCACCCAACCTTCAATTTTATTATATTATTATGTAATAGATAGATAAACCACACTGCAGTAACACCATGTACAGTGTACACTACATTGGAGAATCATCGTTCAACAAGTTTGCATTGCAACATTCGCACCATTCGATCACGAATTCACGGCGCCATAAGTTTTGTTTTCTTTGCCGAATGATCATGTTGCGAACGGCACACTTACCGCGCATTACTTTCTTGTAAGTAATGGCGATAGTGGCCCAGTTTCCAGCCGTACTTTTCCACTTATATTTCACGAGTTCACAATGTGTAACAGTATAGAACAACGGTTCCCAATCTTTTTCAGGCCGCGGCGCACTCTCAAGTTTTGTAAGTCTTGACACCCTAACATAGAAATAGATACTGGCAGTCGAAAGAAATATGTAAGAAGAAAAAATGGAAAAACGAAAAATAGTTGCCGCATCAAGCATTACAAACATAACAAGTAATCCTTGAATTAAACATAATAATAATGGTAATAAACAGGTAAGAAATTAACTAACTTGGTACTCGTATAATTGACACTGGCTGGTTTTCAATGCGGAACCTTCAGGCTAGTAGGTATTTCGTACAATAACACTATTATAAGAACAAAAAAAAACCAGTAGGTACAAATATTTACATTTCTGGTGCCTGTCCATAGACTAGCTAAAGCCCACATAGAGTGGAGAATACCTACTCTGTAATTGTTACTCAGAAGTATGAAGACGTAAGAAGTATGACCATTTCTTTGGTACACCCTATAACCTGAATAAGAGGGGTCATAGGATCTACGAGTATATCCAAAACCCCAAAATAAATTTTAGCAATCTTTTGTCTTAGAATTTTTTATTTGTCTATTAAATGACTTGTTTACTCTTTACACGCCAATATTGAAATTAACAGTAATATGGCGCCCATTTTTACTTTCTACAGCACACTTGGGCAACGCGACGTACACTTTGGGAACCATATAGCAGTATCGAGCTTGCGGTATTGAAAAGATATACGAGTATGACCTCATACAATACACCTAATAGATCTTGATGTAAACAAATTTTATTTGATTGATTGTGATACTGACAAAGCTTTTCCGTAAGGAAAATTTGAATTAAATGCAATGTGTTTTTTCCGGGCTATTAATCAAACTTTTTACCGTCTGAAGTGGCGCTGTACGGGTCACGCGCCACAATTATGTAATATCTTGGAATATCCCCCTGTCGGAAATCCCAACAATATTATCTTTATCAATGATTTTAGAGTTCCGTACCCTAAAAGGAAAAATGGGACTCTATTACTAAGCTTCCACTGTCTGTCTGTCACCAGGCTGTATCATATAAACCGTGATAGATAGAAAGCTGAAATTTTCACAAATTATGTATTTTTTTTACTAAAAATTAAAAAAATACTAAGGGAGCAGCTGATATTGGTTTGTACAAAATATAAAATGTCTATTAAGATTATCTACGATTCAATTAAGAACTGTTTCCTACCACGGTGCCATAAAGAACTTTATCTATGAATCATAACTGTAAATAACTAATGTGACTAGCTTGATTCATCCTCGTATTACTATGATATATAACCATGATTTATCAATGCCTAATGGCTTTGTAACACGATATTTGGGTAACAAGATTATATTTCAACAAAAAAATATGTGATATGTTTCAAAATGATTTTATGTTCTTTACCATTCTGGGAGTTTTAAAGACTAATACACATTTCTTTCGTATTATGTCGACAATGGGATACCATACTAAACTTATTGTCGGCAGACCAAGGTTAGTTTGGTTAACTTGTGATTTTGTAAATTTATTTAAAACAATATGTAAATTATTGCTTAAAAGAAAATAAAACAAAAACAGAAAATAACACTCATTAATTAAACCCATAAAAACTTAACTTACTGTAATTTAATATAATAGCTAATATTGAAATACAATATTTAAGTACCTACATATTACGTCTAAAACGTAATCATCTCATTTTAAATTAAATTTTGAATATAGTTCTGAGAAACGATGCATAATTTCAATTTAACGTTCGTTCTGTGAAATCAGCTAACGTGGGTAGATTATTTTAAAGTGAAATTACAAAATTTATTAAAATTTATATTAAAGGTAATACTTTCTACATTAATTATGTTCACCGTTGATTTATTAAATTCATCATGTAAGGTACAAAAACATATTATTTCGCCATTTCCAAACCCTGACGAGTCTCGAGCGAACATTATAGTTTTTGTTACATCAACTTTCATAATTAAATTCATGTTATGCTACTGAACGTTCATAAGATCACTCGCCTATATGTACAAGTATTATATATTTCAGACAGGATCAAAACAGACCAAAATAGTTTCTAACCCAGGAAGTTTAGACAGAAATGCTTGTCACTGAAGTAAATACACTTTTCACAACATTAAGCATTCTTCAACCCTTCTACCTATTGCCCATTATCATTTATTATGAACGTTATGTTTTTTTTTGATTACGCTTTTTTGTCACAAAAACTGAGTCTATATATTTTTTGGTCTGTGACCCCTGATAGCAACAGGCGTATCGTCAGCTTGTATGTTAAGTTAAAATGACCTTTTAGAATTCAGTAAGTATACTTTGTGTCCATATCAATATCAGTATTATGTATGCCACGGGAAGCTATTTATAGTTGAGTAATTAGAACAATTACACAGTGACTCATTCAAGTGCATCATTAACCTCCGCGTAGGGCATTATCGTTGCTCCTGTGCCTTTGAACCACGACATGCCCCTCTCTGTCTAACTACCAACAAACGAAAGAGACGGATGTGAAGGAAACAAATCGTGATTACAGACAAATTGCGCCAAATTAAACGGATTTGTGTTTCAACTCAGCTGCAATTAGAATTAATGACTCTTTGAATTCGACACGTATGTATGTAATAATATTAATAACTGGCCATACTTTGTTGTATGAAATATGGCCTAATAAACACTTATAACTTGTAATAATTACACAAATAGTTATTAACTAGCAAATTATTAAACACGGTTACTCGGTATTAAGGTATTAAAACGTAAGTCTTCAAAAAAAGGGTTACATAGTTGCAATAAACTTCAATAATGAAATTATTATATCGTTACGTCAGGCAACTGATTTTGCCCGGTAACGATCCGACAGAGTAACGACGTAGCCACGACACGACAGCGAAAGCTTCCGAGCAGTCCGCGTAGCTGAATATATAGAGGCTAAGCAATTCTATAGAGGGCTGCACCTTCATCCAAGGTCTAGGTTACTGTTTCCCAAATTGGTCCAGATGGACCCCCAGGGATTCACCGGAGTTTCAAAAGGGTTCTCCGTTGGGCTGCCAAAAACATAGGGGTTCACGATGTGAAATTGGGAGTCCACGAAGATATAACTGATTTCTATAGTGTAGAACTAAAATGTTCGCTTGACTTCACTGATCAATGTTTTAAGAAGCTCAGCGAAAGCAAAAATGGAAAGGTGTGGATTCAGTCAGAGGGTCTACCGGTAAACTTTTGAAAGTGGTCTATGGGAAATGTTTGGGAACCTTTGGTCTAGGTCGCAGTCATTTGCAGTCTGCTAATACCTGTCGTACCCGTTCATTAGTGTTGCTAACACATCTGATTAACATATTACTGACAAGTTTAAACATAACGTGATGAGCGTAACGCTTGGTTCCCAACTAGTGGTCCGTGGATTATCAGTGGTCCGCAGAAAACAAAATTTGGTCCGCGAATGATTTTAAAAGCCGGTGTTGAGCTTGGAAATCATTGAGTTTTAGTTTATTTATTACACTTTATTTTTATTATATCAACAATACCTGGTGGTCCTACTAATAAGAAGGGTGAAAAAGTCATTCTTGACCAAGGAAAAGTTGAGAAGCCTGCTATAGTTAAAACTGACCTTAGTGCAAAACGCGCAGCCGCAAGCAGATAATACGGTGACTTTATCTGGAGTGGCGTCCTCTAGACACAGCTTGCAATTGATTGGCGCGGCAGGAACGAAACCACCGCCGGCACCGTCCAGGGAATACCTGGCGACAGACATGGCAGACATGAGGATTTAGGTAAATAAACGTTAACACATGTCGTACCGACCCATAGTTATGCCTAGTTACACTCTCCCTCTAAATGCTGGTTAGGGCAGCCTAGATTACTGATGACAATACCAGGCCAGCACACCAGGGTGTCGTGGAAGTTGTTGTCCTCCAAACTTGGAGGTATGGCTTTGCGACAATCTATACCTATGCCACAGTGATTCAAAGTCAAAGTCGTATTACTTATTTCGCTTTAGGGACCAACAGCCCACTTTACTCATGACCATTTCGGCCCACCCTTCATGATTTCAATTACGAATGAGGTAGAAATTTGGCAATGAATTTTAATTTCACTTCTCGTTCCTCAGTCTACCCTTTTCATTGCTACTCGTATGTCCGCTGCACCCACGATTCGGGGAACTTTAGTATTAGGCTTTAAAGCTGTAAAGGTTACTATATCTTCCAGCTGACCTGGAGCCTCCAGCGCCGGCCAGCGACAGCAGAGAGGAGCATCGGGAGCAGACGGAGGGCGCCCGCAGTCGGTTGTGGGCTCTGATCGGCTCCGGTGCCTTCTCACGGTCAGTCAACGCCAGCACGGTCGAACACTTCCTCAGACCTGGGGACGAACAGAAACCGTTCATGACAGCAACTTTGACAGCAACATGGGAAAATCTGGTCGAGAGAAATACCAGCAATATTTGCATGAGATTATATAGAAAAAGTTGGTTGTGGGCAGGTTCAACCTAAATACCTATTGGAAAGGAATATAATAGAGATAAATCATTAATCTCAAAGTTTGCTGACTATAAGGTCCCGCGTTAGGTTCATAGTAAACATCTTCACTTATTATGTTCTAGAGTTCTAGAGCATTCGTTTTAATAAGGTCTTGTTTTTCGTTTTCTAATCGTCTGCTACACGGTCTTCTAGTACAAGGGTATTACTATATGAGTTTAGATTATTTTCATTTCTATCATTAATCTTCTCCCTTGAAGGTTACACGCGTATCTAAGTAGATATGGAAATCTAAATGTAATCATGTTTTTTGGCGCCTGTGTTGTATTTTTAGAGCTTCAATAACAGATAATCAATTTTAGATAAAGGAAACATTTCGCATCACGTGTAAACGGCTTCAACTCAACACTATGATAGTAATAAAATTAGAATACGGTCACGTGGATTGAATAAAAAATACTTAATTTTAATATGTCATGATTAATTCTGATTTCAAAACCCTTTAGGCGCAGTACAAGCAAGTCACCGCAGCAAATAACTACTTAGTTATAAAAATAAGCAAACGTACTAGACCTAAGATAGTAAAGCTGTATTTCCACCAATCAAAACACGCCAACTTTTATCACCGGCACGTGTTGGCAATATAAATGCTGGCAATTTTCGCTTGGTATTACCCAGCCTTTAAATAGTAAACACTAAATTTGAAGAGAAAGCCTTTAGGATATAAAACTAAATCTAAATTAAACTATTAAAGTGATCCGAAAGCTAAATTAAATTGTATTCATTACCGAGCAACCTATTTCGCTTATGTACAGAACCGTAAATGAGCTAGTGGTTTACATTTTAATCAACTAGGTAAATAGGGTGACTTGGTGATTCTGAGAGCTATTAGTGAACAGTGGCACTAGGTAACTCGATTAGTGTGAAAATTAAAATATTCTTACACAAAAACTTGCTTACGGTTTAAGCCAAAAACTACAGGATATGACGAGTAAATAACATTGCCAGTTTTTGTAACAGTCATAACAATATTATCTGTTAACGAAGGATAATTAAATTAATTTTAGATTATAATTATGTAAAGTTCATACGTTTTTAGAACATCGCACGTGGCGAATAAACTTATAATACCCAAAATACAGTAATGAAATGTACATCGCGAACAAACCCTCAATTAGTCATTTTCAAAACAAAATGTCTTCGGTTTGGTTTCCGATCACAACAGATATTTATGCGACAAATTTATGTAAATAAAATAACTTGGTTGTGTAATTGCTTATCCTTTCATTAACCTGTTATCAGTAGAAGAAAATCTCATAAAACAGATTAATTAATTGAACCCTGAAATCACGTCTCTAATGTAAACCAATATGGCAAAAGGTCTCATGGAATCGACCACTACGAAACCATTGTCAGTAAATTATTCCACGTGTTTGCCATCAACAAATTCGCCGAATTCCACCTCTGAACAATTTCATGTGGCGACCTGATATGGATATTTGCATTGCTAATTCATACCAAGTTAAGTGGACAAACATTTATTCACCATTACTTACTAAATATAGAAACGAAAATATCGGCCTAAGTATTAATGTCAGACTAATTGCGATAATTATTAAATGGTGATAAATTAATTTTATCACTACTGGTAAAAACCAGTAGTGAAACCAAAAACCTACTTAATTATGGACTAACCGCATTCACGTTTACTATACATTGAATTATGAGTAGGTAATTCTAAAATGGACCGTTTAATTACCTCATATTTTCTGGAAATCATTACCGTTCCATTGTTGATTTTCATGAACTTTTAAATCATCTAAATGTACAACTTTATGGACTGGGAGAAACTTACTAAACACGGTCCACAACATCTCTTCATAATAGGCTTCAAAAACGATAGAAACAGATATCATAACAAAATCCCGAAGATTTCTCTACATACTTACTCGTAAGATGGTTGCCGAAAAGGATTTGTTGTGCAAAGAGCCTACTTAAACCCTAATTCCTCTTTAGGAAACGGGAGTAACATTTTGAAGACTCTCACCAAAAATCAACAAGTAATGTCATAAATAGAAAAATAATAAAAAATATAACTGGTATTTTTTTTAGGTTGTGGGAAAATATAGCTTAAAAGACGTAACTAGTGACACTTCAAAAGAAGAATTTTGTCATAGCGTTTGCTGTAGAGCATGCCAAATACATTATGCTTAAAACACTTTACCTTACTCCGAGCTCAGTAGGATAAAAAGATGTGTCTACTCTACATTATCTTTGATGAAGCAATAATCATAAAATCACCATTTACCTTCGAGTAAGGGCTGCGGCTGCGACAGCACTGAGTCCCTTGACGCGGCCCTTCGGACCGGCTTGGCGGGCCTCGCCAGGGACTTGAGGCCCCCGCTGAGGATCAGCTCGAGGGCTCTCCGACCACCGGGCCCCGTCGCGCCTGCTCCCATCTACAAACCAAAAAAAAAACCAAATGTTAATTTAGTCGTTACAAATTTATATCAGTTGACGAGCTGTTGCCCGCAGCTTTGCTTGCGGAAATTATAGTTTTGCAGTGATATTTACTCCCCTAAGGGTTGATTTTAAAAAATCTTTGAATTAGGTTTTTTATTCCTTTCATTCATAAACCCAAATACGAATTTGCAAACTGTTTGCTTTAAAATTAAGTTAATTTTCATACAAACTTTCAACCCCTATTTCCCCCCCTTAAAATGTGGATTTCCAAAAATCCGTCCTTAGTGGTCCCCTACACTCTAAAAGGAACCTCTGTGCCAAGTTTCATGCTTCCAGGTCTACTCGTTTAGGCTGTAGCGTGTCTGTCAGTCAATCAACATTTTTATTAAGTATGATGATCTGTGCGCATAACAGAATCTTACACAAATCGGGGGACAACTAAAAAAAAACTAAAAGTTCAGTCAGACATATTATAATAATAATAGTACAGGACTACGTATAATGACGTAGTTTAGCAGCATGACTCGCGACTTTGATAAAGACAATCCTTAAATACATTTAGAACATTTTGTAAACAACATGTAGTTATTGTTAAACTGTTTATTAAACCTATTGTTTTGTAATATTCTTAGAAAGAGTTATTTTGTAGCGAATTAGAGATACTAATCTGCTAGTTCAATACACGGAAATCCGTTTGCTATTTTTAACTGTTTTTTTATGACATTGGAACTGTTTTCTGTTAACCGTTATATTGGACATTTTTAAAAATAATCCAGCCATGTGCGAGTATGAGATTGGGCATGATTAAAGTTTACGTGGCGAAGATGTGTATGAAACTAAGTTTTCTTTGAAATAAGTTACATATGTATAATTTCATCATCAACTCATTACGTAAGTACCTATCGTATTGACGCATTCCCCCTACAGTGTAGCCACCCTCACGGACTTACTACTTGCATGTTTCCCTTTAATTATACGGTTTAATCGATATAACTCATCTGTCTTGTTCGCACAATAAGGTCTTTGCCTCATCCCTAACGAAATATTTAGCTAGGCCATAAAATCTACAAATAAAGTCGAAAATAATAATGTTATTGTGGAAAATATACAAAATGTTTATGAGACACTTATTCCGGGTTTAGTAAATAATATATTGAACAACTTTTGCTATGACTGCATTTCAATAACTGTAACGTCTTCAAGTCAAGAGTGAATAGGCTTTTTCTAAGTTAATGTGCTCACCATCTAGGACAACGTCGTTACCTACTACTTAGGTGGGATTGTTGTCAAGCATTAACTTATTTTTAGGTTAAAAAAAATAGTTTGGCTGGTCCCTTGAACTATCTCGACAACAGCACCACCTACTATATCAAAACTGTCGTCCTAAATCATACTCTCTCTTAATTACACTCCAAAATATTGCTAAAATAGGTTCAATCCAGCCGCATTGGAGAAGTTAAGAAGTCGCGCGCAGTGACGTACCTAACAAACGGATTTATTATTTTTCCAGTCGAACTAGTTAATCGCTTTACGCCATCAGTCTGACAAGAGTCTTCCATCTCTTTCTCTCAGACTAATGAAGCTGCTAAATAAGGGGAGTCGATACTTAATAAAATATCAATGCAAGTTGCATTTGCATACAATGCAAGTGCACGTTAGTTATCTAGTGACATCTTAATTGTATTAAAAAGGCGTCAAGATAACACGTGCTCTGTATATTTTGCATTTTGCAAATGCTTGGAAGTTTTCCTCCTAGTTAAATAATGATACTCAATAATTATTGAATTACCACTTCATTCCTCGGATACATTTTATTTCTTTTCTACTTTGGACGACCCGTATTACGCAATGGTTACCCTGGCGGTCCGTTGTTAAATAAGTCCTAGGTTCGATTCTCAGCAAGGCAAAAAATTAAGTAATCTGTTCTCGGCATGGAAGTGTGTTTTAGGTCTATTTTCTTTCTAAATACCTATTTGGATCTATTTTCCCGGGACAGCAAGTTAGGGTAGCAACCGTATCCTAAGTCAAAAACAATATTCTCAAAAACAATTAACGTGATTGATAAAATTATACAAAGTTAGGGTGCCGAGTTACTATTTCATCAATCTCTATAAACGTTCCGGGGCCAAGTTGGTTCAATTAAAAGTTTATTACGTGGGCGAATTGGGTTAAGTTAGTACAATCAACGCCACAACTCATCAATTCTAATATAATATTAGGTACTAACCACACTTTCGACATAGTTTGTTGGCATATAGAAATTTATGCAAGAACGACAAAATATCATGATTTTCCGAAATATAAAGTTCTTCGAAGCATTTAAATGTTCAAGAATGTTTATTGCGACTAACGGTCACCCATCCACTTACCGACCGCGCCCGCAGTAGCTTAACTTTGTCGATCACTTAGGATAAATGCATGTCAGGAGGCTATGAACACTTCATTATTTTAGCAACGGGTAATACAAAATAAAATTAGGTATAGCTATATCATGGAAACGGATGTGTTGTTTGTGAATACGTTTATGTTACATGTTATTTTTTTAAATAAAATATACTTCTTCATGTATCTACGTCGTAAAATAATCTCAAAATGGCGACACTTCCGCCTCTACCGCGTGCGATTTTATACTGTTCTCGCTTATTGTAATTAATTCTTTGATTTCCAGTGGTATAATTTAATTTTGGATGGAGACAATAGATTCTAAACAACAACACCAAACTATATCCCCCAGATTTGTCATTAGATTTTTAGGATTGCCCCCGTTATTCACGTCAAAACAAAACACAATACATAACTATTACGTCATTATTGATGTAGTATCCATACAAAATACCTTCACTATACTCGTATTACGTTGAGTGAAGCCCTTCATATCTTCATCTCGGCAAATCCCCTTATCGCATTGCAGCTTACGTTACACAGCGTGGATATTCTGAAGGTTCGCAATAAGACGTGACAAGTAATGCGAAATCGTATCATATTATTTTTTCGAGCCTAAATATTAATGATTAAGGAATCTTTATATATGTATAGTCCCTATATACTTAACTATGTACTTGTATTAAAAGTACCAAGCCAAAATGTAGCATGCCTGAAGCAGTTGTTTCATACAATAGCGCACGCCCATTTCTTCAAGTTGATAGCGACTGTTTGAAGCAATCCGTCTATGACCAGCCTTAGATAATAGCGATCCTTCATAAAGAGTATATAGTATAATATAGAGTATATAGTATAATATAGAAAATGTTGTGGCATACAAAGTATGTATTTATGACGTCTTATTTGCGTACCTACAATTTTGTTTGTAGAAGGACAATGTAATATAATGACAAAACTATTGATCTCGGTCTCTTAGACATTACAATGTAATAGCCAAGTGTTTAACAGCCAAACATTTGGCATGTAAAGCGATCATTAAACGTTGTGCCTGATTAGTACCTATAGCTACTACCATAGCTCGGATAGCGAGTAGTTTGGCTCCACTTACCTTGTAACTACTACACTATGTTACACCACAATAATCCCAATTACCAGTAGGTAGGTTTGTCACTAAACTCATCCTAAACGGCTGGACCGAGTATAATACAATTTGTTCGTTGTAAGGTTTTGAACCTTAGTTGGACCCGGTGAGTGGTGCTGGCGTCGAGATACTTCATAGGACCAGCCAAAATATTACACATATCTATAGAAACGCCGCCTCAGCAAAAAATTACCAAAATGATGAACATTTACAAAAGAAGAAATTTTAATATCGGGATTATCTGACGTGGAAACATGAGGCATAAAAACTTCTGCTCGATATAATTAATACAAAACAATAGAAATTCGGTAACTGAAACAAGATTGACTGATGACTTTGATGAATATAATCAACTGATTAAAACAATATTTTCGACAGTATCAGGTTAAACAGAATTTGAGAAAATGAATGTCTAAAATTGGAACGAAGTACATATAAGGTTTCAAGAGTAATTTTATGTTCAAACCTTGACGTGTCTTAAGGCGGATTAATCTAGAGGATTTTTGATTGTAATAGGATTGTATTAACTCCTTTATTACATCGCGCCCTCGTTCTTATAAAAAAAAGGAGCAAAAATATCTATGTACTCAAATAAGTGTGCCATTGTTCATATCATCATCATCGCAACTCATAATTATCCCACTGCTGGGCTCGGGTCTCCTCTCACAAAGGGTACAAGCCATAGTCCACCACGCTGGCCTAGTTGCGGATTAGCAGACTTCACACACCTTTGACAACTTTATGGAGAACTCTTAGATGTGCAGGCTGCTTTACAATGTTTTTCTTCACCATAACAAGTGATAATTAGTATCTAATACGCACATAACTTTCAACTAGAGGTGCGTGCCGTGGATTACGAACCCAGGACCTTCCGTTCGGGACCAACGTTGAAACCACTAACTAGGCTATCTTATTTGCACAAGATAGCTATAGTATAATGTCTATTGGCACTAACTTTTCAGCTGAAATCAATTTAGCTGTTCTTATATGGCTCATTTAGAACCTCACAGACGAGAAAGTTTTAAGATTAGTTTATTGATTTTATTTATTAGTAACATTACTTTATGACGGCCTTTATATGGTTCAATTAGAACCTCCCCACAGTCAGACAACTTTTGCGATTAATGTAATAATATGACTATTTTTACCATTACTTTATAGAAATGGGTAGTTAGGCAGTTTTTCATACGCAATAGCGCGATGAAATGTTGTCATAATGTACAAAATATCGTACTTTATTAACAACTAAAAACAAGTGACATCATTGTTTTTCAACTTTTATCACCTGTATCAATAACTCTACGCAAAAAAAAGTTTACATTAATTCGACGGTTCCCTGATAAATAATGGTAGTATTACTTATGTATAAATGCTATGCTATTAAAAACAAGTAGACTTCATCGGTTATGAGAAGCGCCTCGTGCTTTTGAATCTACTCCCTTTTCGTAAAGGTGCTTTAATATGGAGAAGAAGAAAGGGGAAAGAAACTCCCCCGCACATCTTTTTTTTTAAAGGGAATAACAACAATAAATCGTTTAAATATTAATTACAAATTTATTACGTATAATCTGAGTGGAATCGGTTGCAGCGCTGTTCATTTCCATGCATCTTTGTCTTTTATTATTCCTACTTATATTATAAATGTGAAAGTTTGTAAAGATGTTTGGATATTTTGATGTTTGTATGTCCTACACGCTCTAACCGTTTAACGGATTAAGCTGAAATTTGGTGCACAGATAGTTTGCATCCAAGACAGGACATAGGATAGATTTTATCCCTAATAAAGGTTCCCTTACTAACCAAATATAACTAAATACGATCAGTAAGGCACCGTACGTCATCCATCATACCTATCCAGTACCTGATATATTATAGTACAGGTTGTAGCAACATGATAATGACGTAAGTGTGCGTTATTGAAGGCTAGAGTTAACAATGTACTAGACTTACTTCCGCACA
Source organism: Lerema accius (assembly GCA_001278395.1). Classification (NCBI taxonomy): domain Eukaryota; kingdom Metazoa; phylum Arthropoda; class Insecta; order Lepidoptera; family Hesperiidae; genus Lerema; species Lerema accius. The sequence continues at coordinate 33,532 of LGAG01003063.1, forward strand.
CTTGATATGCATCCACAATGGTTCAACGTGCGTAACTCGCATCTACCAAGTGATATGTACCGCCTCTACGTGACATTGTAAACTGTAGTAGTATTATAAGTATTATAACCGATCTCTAAAAAGTAAACAGGTTATTAATATTAATTTGTCGCGCCTTTGTTTATATGTGTTGTATTTAAATGTTGTTTGGCTTAAATATATTGTATCTTGTTCATAAAGCCGATGATATAATAGGTATCGTCTAACAAGACTTTAGGAACTTTTTTTCTAATGTAATTTTTTTTTTAATTTTTAATAATGTTATTTATATTGTAAATTTTGACATCCGTTAAGTGAGCTATTAGTTCCTAAGACGAAATAAATGATTTGAATTTGAGTATAAAAACCTAGTATACGTGTCTGTCAATATATTCCTCCTAGACTACTGGATAATCTAAACTGTAATAAGATAAATTATTTTACAGAACCTTTGCCCAGTCTACTAGTATACATTTCCCTTACTGTATACGCTCACCACCTAAAGACAGTTGACTTGATTGAAAAATCTTAAACGCCATTACATCAATGTTCAATTTGGTCGCGATTTTTAAAATTATTAATTCGACCCAACTTTACTAAAGTACCTTTACTTGTATCGAAAAAGATGCGTTATCGAGCAAAAAAGAAGCAGGAATCCCTGCATTACTTAGTTTTCAAACACGACATACGAAACATAAATAAAATACACGTCAATTACGCATTTCTACAACCTTTTCAGCTTATGTAAGCGTAAGTAAGCGCTAAGCCGCTAACTCACAACCTTTCACACTTACTTTCTCCGTACTCCGCATTACGTTCTTTCTTGCATTCACTGCCAATGTGCACTGTACAAGCCCACCTTGCCAGCACAATGTTATGTCACACTCAGTGTTGCCAAATCTAATATTTTAAACCACTGCACCTTTTTCTTTTGGCGCATATGAAGATAAGAGTGATTTTGATTTTATCATACACGACTATTGACGTAAAACTTACTCGAATGTGTGCGTTAGAGAAAATGAAACTTATTTTATTTAATCGATATAATAAGTAATAAATACCTATTACTCGTACTTATTATTATTAATATTTAGTCAATATTATAATCGTTACGTACATTCCTAGTATTTAGACCACCTCAATGATGAAAGAAAATCTTCGGCCTACTTCATTCTATTTTAATTGAAAATATTTTATTAACATTAATTGAATTTTATTTATTTAGATAAATTACAGTTCGGGAACAACTCCACATATACAATATATGACTGCAACTGCACTCACAGTGCAATATCTATCGATGTTTAATATTACGTGTAAGTAGGTACATGTCATTAACATTATTTTTGTTTCCAAGACCCTAATCAACAATTTCCAGCAAAAATTGAAAACAAAAGTCCATTGACAGTCACGACCTCACGACGCGACCTAAATGACCTCGCCACGACTTTATTGTAGTAGGTAATGGATAAGCAATGGCCTGTGATTTCTAATTTCACGGCAAAACATCAAGGTCGACTGATAAATGATTACGATGGCCTGATTAGGAGGTAATGTTTGGAAACTTGCGTACTATAATGTATACCTCGTTATTTTCGTCGTGATTTAAAAAGTAAACAATCTTACAGTGTCTTTTTATTGTAATTACGACACAAATAAAAAAATTAAAGGAATAAACAATAATTTAATGTCAAAATAAATTTCTGTATACTTCTAAATATTTTTTTAACTTAATGAAATAAATAAAAGAAATGCCAAAATTGTTTACTTTTTAAATCACGACGAAAAAAACGGGGTATAGTATATTAAAAAACTACTAATTCCAACTAGATACATCTTCCTGTAAAAAAACGTTTTTGAAAACAACCGAACAACAACCAAAGATAAGTAATTAAATATGAAAAAAAACCCGACAAATAAGAAACAACAAAAAGCGACAATGTTTATTAATCGATTGTCGACGTGGAATCGATTAAGTAATTGATTCCGAGCTTGAGGAAATAGTACAAGTGAATTGTAGTTTTTACGGAAACTTGTTTTACATAAAAGGGAAGTCAACAGAACATCATTTGCCTAATTGGATACAAAAATGTTGAAGGGAAATTTATTGTTTGTCATGACGAACATTGTTAAAAGTTTAATTCATTTTGTAATAAATATGGTTACAAATTTGCACAACTTATTGGTTGCACAAATGGTTACTAGTTGAGACTTAGACGTAGACAACTGTAATTGTTTTACATTTACATGAAAAAAAACGTCAACGAGAAGTATTTGACGATTGTAGAGCGACGCATGAAATATAGGGTTTAAATCTTAAACAAAATACATACATATCCCAGATAATTCACCTTACATAAAGGTATATTTAGCATAACAAAAATGAGTCACTACCCATAGCTCCACCAGCCATACTTCCTCATATTAAATACCACATAATTGTTAAGGTAAAATGAATCATAGTTCATATAATAACGGTCAAAGTGTCTTGTGTTTGTCCACAAAGAAATATCAGATCGTGGTTCCAGGAAAACCGATTGCGATACTCGGTATCATCGGTACGAGTCGTAACTAACGGTACCGCGAACTGTTGTTTGTCTTCGTTTCTCAAAAGCTTTTTACAATTGCGCTCTTTAATTGGTATTACGCTATCGCATAGAGATTTTTACTGAAATCACAGTTATAAATAAACGCTAACACACTCATACCCTCGCAGTAGGATTCCCTGTGTCGCGGGTGGCATGAACAACACAAATAACACATCACTAACACCCATGACAGGAGAACAAACATTTATCTGTCACATAAATATCTGCCCCGTCCGTGAATCAAACTTGAGACCCCTTGCTTCGCAGGCAGGGTCACTAGCA
>LGAG01003099.1:5827-27362 GCA_001278395.1 Lerema accius
ATTAGAGAAACTATTTTAGGTTCTTTACGAACCGCATTTGAAATAGTTTTTGTGTAAGTTAATTAGGTACATTACTAATTAGTTTTACCTTATACTGGACGGGCAGAAGTGTTCTTTATTATCTTTACTCTGATGTGCAGGTTCTCCCTAAGTTTTGTACACAAGAAACTCCCGACGTTAAATTTTCAAATAGGTACACTTTAATTCCTGGTCTTTCCGTTCGCTGGAGATGTAAAGACACCCTTATGTAGGGACCTTATTTCAAAGCAAGTTTCGTTATGTAAGACGATTACGGCGGTTCATTTTATGTTGCGTTAAGATCGGCCGATTAACACATTGCCGTCTGTTTTACTAAGGAACGCGTCTGTTAACTTCGCGCTTACTGTTTCTTACAGTTGCACATAGTGATAGTAATACTTTCACAAGGGGTTTTATGTTTGAACTTTACACGTACTAATTTTCTGTTATTAGCACTTGCTTGCGTGAAGAAAAACTTTAAAAGAAAACTTGTAAACCTAAGAATTCCTTATTGTTTGTGGCATGGCTATCGTCGTTGTAGATACGTAGTCCTATGGACTAAGCTTACGTAGACGTACGTAGCTTTGACAATGACGTTTCTTTCCCAATGTTCGATAACCACCTGGGTGTTTCGAGATCTTAGGATCCCAAGCCTTACCTCTGCTTACATTTAAGGATATTTTAACTTGTCAACAACCCTTAATAAGGCCTTACCCTTAACTTTGTGAGAAGAGACCCGAGTCTAACAATAAGTTATTATAGTTTTGAATTTATTACAAAGCCAAATACGCATTTGGAATTCAATAGTATAGACCGACGCAGCCGTTATGCCTAGTCCCGTTAAACGGTGTTAGCTACAGGGCCAGAACTGCGACTTGGCTATTTAATTAGCGAGTTTGGTGCTTAATCAAATATTCAAAGTAGCCTGCGACATTCACAGCTATATCTGGAGGAGGGCCAAGTTCTCAGCTTAGTAATTATTACAATGAAGCTAACCTTTATTGAATTCTCCTGCGTTGTTATTACGTCTTAGTAACATGTGAAATAGAGCAGTTATTCGACTGCGTCCGTTACCCTCCATGTTTTTCGAGCTATCGCATTTCTTTGCTTCTTGCTTACAGCCCAAACATATTGACGAATTTCAACATACATGTCATCATTCATTCATTCAACAGGTGTGCCATTGGATTTATCTCGATTGGAATAACATGGGCTATATTATTTTTGCTCATCCACCCTCTGATTTTTTAGAACGCATGCATAATAGATAAAATTCTCCACCCTTATATGAGAAGGCACTATAAGAGCTAAATTACATTTAAAAAACCATTCTTACATAAAAAGTCATGCCTTTTTGAGTAACAAACAGATTATTTAACATATTAAAATGATCACGGCCTCGAAAAGAGTATTCATTTTATTTAAACGTATTGTTATGTATAATTATTCACTTCTATTATTCAAGACTTATTTAAGTGGCGTTAAAGAATTTACTTTAGTATTATAATGCTAGCGTAATGAGAAATGTAATGAGTGGCTGGCGTCATTTAGTTTAATGAGTTAGCTTTTTGTGTCGTTTTTCTGCTTTGATTTACGTAAAAGATTTGGTGCTGTTTCTTTGTTTTGTTTAGAATCGTCATACTGCGATGCTATGATGTAAATAAATTCTTGAAACTTGATATTAGGAATTGTATGTACGTAAAATAATTATAGGTAGTTGTAAGTTAACGCATGACCTTGATTGATTTTCTTTTGTTTATTTTGATTTGCTTCTGTATAATTTAGCTATTGGCTAATTACGTGCTTCAAATTGCGTACCTAAATGTCTAAGGTTATTTCTATATTATACAAAAATTTATAAATAAATAATGACTATATTTTTTCACTTTAAACTATCTCCATATCAAATTTTGTCGCAATCGGTGAAGCGGTTTCGCCAGGAAAAGGTAGCAGACAGACAGGCGGTGTCACTTTCGAATTAATAATATAAAGTAGTATGATTCAAAGGTGAAGACTGTAAATTCGGCATACTTTATTATCTCTTAAACTATCTGTGTAAGGGTAAGGTAAAACTCGGTCGATTTAAATTAAGTGCCGGTCTGGGCAGTCTGGCTCGACGAGTCAACGCCATGACCTTAATTTGCGCCTCGCTTCCCAATCGGCATTTGGTTCTACAAACGAATTGGTTCCTTACTGTAACTTAACAAGCGATCAATGAATCAATGTAAGTTCAATGTTAACTATTGGCAATACAAAAGAAGAACACGAAATAACATAAAATATTAAAATTGACTTAAAATTTCAATCAGCAATGATTAGTAGTAGATTTAGCAACATGGGAAGGTAAGTGTCACAGAGCTCATAAACAAGCAGATAGATTCAACACTGATCCTGTTAGAAATTCACTAAACATTGCACGTGATTATTATAAGATATCCTAAAATTACCTCCAATAAAGTGGGCGAAAGTCACAGTAAAAGCAATCAACCTTTTGCAGACAGAAAACGTAATATCTAACTTCAGTCCAACAACCCGAGGTTACTGCTGAGGGATGAATACTAATAAGAAATTTCTACGTACTTACTAAGGGCACGTGATGTGCAAACGCTGCGGCACTGAACTCTGTATACCAGATTCTAAAAAGAGGTATCGTGCGTGACGTGTGTTTGATCAATTGTTGCTCATTAGGACTTTTTAGAAGTATACTACTAGACTAGTACTTAAAACAATCGTGGCTTAAAATTCTTGATTATTTCCGTGCTTAAAATGCTCCGTGCCTCTTCAGATTAAGGCGACGTAAGGCATAGGCAGTGTAAACGACTTAGATAAGGGCGACTTTGCCAAAAGCCAGAACGCGCCGTAAAGAATTTCCTGTGATGAATACATATCATTATTAACGTAACGAAATCTGTTTTTATTCAATGTAGCATCATTAAGGCACGTTGCGTTCACGGGAAATCTTAGCCTAAAAAAAGTCGTATTTGAACGCCTTGTAAACGTAAAACGATGAAACGTATTTATCTTTCCTCAAATTCTTCAGAGGGCGAGTTGCATCATAAGTCTTAGTTATAGGCATATTATAGCAGTTATTAAGCGCTAGAGAAGGAATCTGGACTGTAGAAAACTTCCAGCACTTAAGTTGTCCGGCCTACTAACCCCATCGTTCTGCATTTGAGTAACGAAGAATGCTCTATGCCTCTTTTGTGATGAGGAAAAACCCAAGCCCTAATGTAGGGCGTCAATTGGTTGAAGTCAGGAATATTCTACTCAACGTTTTAAACTTTCAAAGAACTAAATAACATGATCTACTTTTACAAACACATCTGGAAATGTTGCTACCCGGAAGTCATTTCACGACGACTCGTATAAATCATAATTGGAACCAGAAACGAGATACAATCGCCGATCAAATAATTGGACTAGTTTTGCTGTGACCATTCGCAGCGTCATAGGCGAACTGGCTATTCATTACCAACTTTACATAACACTCATAAATTATTGTTAATCCCTAATTGCGTACAGATAAGGTTTAGTTTTGCGTGTTTCTCGTTTGTTTATGGTAAAAGCTATCGATTTATATGTTGATTAGTTGGTTGTCAAGGTTGCCGAGGTGCTATGACGCCCCGAGCTTAGAACGGCAACGAATCGGACGCCATCGAGCCACCTAGTTTATGATACCCTGGTATAATTGCACTGAAACTTGTTATTGAAAAGGTATTTGTTTTACTAGTTTATGAACATAGGTATGCATTAATGGTTTTAACTTTTAACATAGATTCAATATTACTTGCTTCTTTCTTTTCTGGTTATACTTTCTAACTAGAAACCTATTAGGTGTTTAATATTTAATGTTTTTACGGTAACTCGTTGCAATAAAAGGATCGTTTTCTTTGTGCCCATTTCATGAATACTTGATAAAGTTCCCTACACAGTAACGGAAAGGTCTTATTCTAGACATCTAAAGTATTCCTGCTAATAGCCTATTAAAGAGAATTATTAAGGGTATCTACGTTATTTACTAAAGGCATCCTTTGAGTCTAGTTAAAGGCACAAAATAGTTCACCTCATTGGTACTAAAAATAATTGTTATTAACCTGCTGTTAATATTCATTCGTGAAGGTTTACTTGGTATTTGAAGAATAATGCAAACACGTACGATTTTGAAACCTGGCAAACTTAAAATTTATGTAGAGAAGAAGCGTATAAAGCTAAATTTTATTTAGAAAATAGATTGAAACTCTCACAGTCTCAGATTTTCTCCTAATGGTGTTGCCCTAGATGTTACCTATATGGCGCTTGGAATAGGTTCCTTTCCTGATAAAATAAATAGCACTGTACCATATTCCTTAATACTGATCGTATCCTATAGATTCTAATCCAAACAAAATTATTTATGGTCGAATTCCGCCCACACAGGTCTTGTTATTATTATACTCGTAGTTCAGTTTACTCCAATTGCCTATTTTATACAGCAAAGGATGTTCTAAAATTACGGCCGACTTGAAAAATGTTTCAATTGTCGCAAACCTATTTCAATGTGGATTCGGCCGCCCAGAAAATTTAATGCTTCGTAACTCGCTGAAAACACCCCTAGGCCCTAGAGCCTTATTTATACTACCCTTTCTATTACTAAGGCGTTTTCACTTGTTTTGAAATTAATGAACAAGGTTATTATCATTGCGTTTGTCTGTCTGGATACGAATTTTTTTTATGTATTTTATCTAATTTAAGAAGAATGCTGATGTATCTAGTTATCATAAGATGTATTAGATGCATTATAACAATATCATTTATTAAAAATAGGGACTACACGATTAAACAAAACTAGAGTTTAAAAGTAACAAATATAATAGAATCTGCCGTTTCAAAGATCGATAGATCTTTATTTGATACTAGTGGACCCGCCCTCGCTTCGCTTCGGGAAACCTACGCCGAAACGAAAGTAAAAAACAGTAGCCTAAGTTACTCCTTGATACATCAGCTGTCTGCCAGTGAAAGTCCCGTCAAGAAAGGTCCAGCCGTTTCAGAGATTAGCCGGATCAAATAGACAGACAGACAGACAGACAAAAATTTTTTTAAATGTCATTTCGGTATGTGTATCGTGTATACATACGTATGCATTTAGTAAAAAGCGGTTATTTTAATATTACAAACAGACACTTCAATTTTATTTAGTAGTATAGATATAGATATAGATTGATTGATGATGATTGATGATGATTGATTGATTAATTTTTTTTTGCATTTTTTTGTAATTTAGATCCTCAATGTTAATTCAAAGCTAGCTACCCGCCCGCGCTTCACTTTGGAAAAAATATAGCATGTGTACTTACTTACTCGTATAAAGTTTAGGTATTTTTGGTTCAAAGTTTCTTCAGTGTTTTGTACCCTTTGTAGAGCGAAATTGAAAAATCTGTGAAATTATATTGTAAACAGTATGTTGAGGAAGTTATATTCTCAAAACCACGTTGATATCAATCATGAGTCGCCCGTGAACGATCTTTGAAAAACTCAAATATTGTAAATTCTTTTCACTTTTTTTTATTTTTTTGATCAAATATCGAAAAACTGGGAGACACGTATTCATTTAATTCAAGTAAGGGATATTTGTTATAAATTTGAAACCAATCGGTTGATATTTAAAAAAAATCCATACAAACTTTCGTTGCTTTTTCCAGGAAAACTATAATATTTTCCGGAAAAAAATATAGCCTAGTTTAAGCCCAGACTTAACAGCTATAGAATAAAAAAAGTTTTATTCAAATCCGTTGGGTAGTTTCGGAGATTAGCGTGTACAAACAGACAAACAGACAAACAGACATACAAAAATTTTAAAAATTGTAGATTCGTACTCAGTTACTGTTTTTGAGTCACTCTAGATTAGTTTTTTGTAAATATACTCAATGTACAGACAAATTTATTTTACTGTTTTATTATAGTATAGAAGACATGACGTAGTACCTACCTAATATAATTTGTGAACCTGAAAGCTCTTCGAAATAAAGCATGAGCTTTACTGATTAATTATAAAAAAGTTTATTAGTCATTAAAAGAAATAACTAACTATGTTTGTGTCTTTACATTAACAAATGATAAACAGTTACGTCCAGGTAGGTAGGAGCTTTGAATTTGTGATAACGTGCCTAAATTATAATGGTGCCGAATTAATCGAACTTAGCTCAAGGGTGTCGCCCTCTTCGCGTGTTTCAATGTGGCTTACAGCTATTTCGTTTTAGAAACCATATAACATAATTATATGCCTGATAACCACGGTATCCGATAACCCTGTAACTCACTTGGTAGCTCCGCCAAAAATGATTTAGGGTTAAATTCTTGGACGGTATAGATGCAAAATTATATGCCTCGGAATATATTTTGGAGTGTTCATGTTTTTAATGTCAAATGTCAAGTTTATAATCGCCAAGCGAAGCCAAAGCGAAAGGATTCATATAGAACCATTGGAACCGAATTTACACAACATTCTGCAGTGATATTTTTTCTACATAAAAAATCTAATGCTAAGTGACAACCTCCAAGCTTCTGGGAAGGCAGTAGTTAGGTAAAAACTGAAAAACCTTACGAAACACTTATGTTTTATACTATATCACTGTTGGATTGAAATGAAAATTGAGGCAAACCCTTTCCGCTTTGACTATTTCACTGTTAACTTCAAAATTTATAGTCTCAGTTAAACTGGCCGCAAATGCAATGTTAAACTGTTATAGCGCTATTATTAGCTAATAATTCACTGGAGCATAATGACCAACGAGACACAGCACAGAATGCTTGAGGAGATTATCCATGGTCACTTATCATAGATTAACTGAAATTGTCGACGGAATACAAGTGGTTGGTGAAACATTTCGTAAGGGGTTGTTTATGGACATTGCGATGTATCAATCTAAATGTTTGTTAACCAAAGCGGATGTTGAATTTGAATGACCATTATTATTGCTAAGTACCTATTAAAGAAAATAAATGCAAAAAAAAATGTATTATTTTTGTCTTAGATTACTCAGTAGTATAGTAGAAATCCACTTTATATAAATGACATTAGTATTCTGCTTGAAATATCTGTTTATACTTTCTTCATTTCTTCTCCAAGGAAACTTTAACTATACCAAATCTCAAAATTCATTCCACAATTATTCTTTAAAAAAAATCCAATATATCCCTTCACAATATATTAATATACGTAAGCACTAAGATGTAATGTACGTAAAACAACCATAAATTTCAACCGTCTTTGCTATTTCCACGTCATTAAAGAACCTTCTGGAGCTGACGATGAATCAACAATTAAAACTTTACCCGCTTAGCGATTTAGGTAACTCCTAACACACCCTATTAACCCAGTTTACCTTAACACAAAACTTTGAACACTCTACATTGTCGCATAGAAATAATTAATTAGAGGTACCTACACAAGTTTGGATGTGCGATGAAGCGGTAACCGCTACCGTCATCAATCACGACGAAACGCCAGTCAGTTGCAGGAGTTTTAACCTGTGTCAACAGTTTTTAGATGTTATTAAATAATTATACATATTGACTTTCAATTCAAGTAACCAATCATAACTACCTAATTAATCTTAGAGACGTAATTTTTTGGTCAGCAAGAAAAAGGTCGGTCATTCAGAAGACCAAAGGTATCATTGACAAGTTGTCTTACTAAAATAAATCATTACTTATTATGTAATAAGAATAGCAAATAAGCTGACAGTGCCACCACCTCCTGCCGCCCATGACATCGTAACAAACTTCGATTAGGACTATAGAGGGAGACCATTAAATGTTAAGTAGATTAGTGATAGGTAATGTGAATATTAGTCGTTATTCACAGCAGATTCTAGAAGAAAATTGCTAGTACAATATGGATTATTTATCTGACGATTTTCAAATTCAGAATTCAAATTAGAATGCCGAATATTCAACCCATATTTTCAACACCCAAGCGAAACACCGTTATAGACCGTGTCACTGACTAATAATCGAACAAGGCTTATAATATTTACAAAACAATTACGATTCCGCAATAATACTCTACGATCACGTATCACGAATTTACTAAACAGTTAATGGCTTTGTCGCGTGTGTGTATAGTAGGTAATCGATCTTGCTCTTTAGGAAAAGTGGACCTTAACGACTGCAACACTTATATCAGTAACATTGGTAAGTGATACTACTATTCAAAATGTTAATTCTCGCCTAAGGGGTCTGGTTTTTAATCCTTTGATTAAAGTACGCGGGTATTAAAATCTATTTCTTGATGATAAGGAATCTTTTATACCAAGATTTCTCCACATTATAGTTACGCGGAGATTACCTCTTCGAATTCGGCTACGTAGTGAATTATGACTGTTGAAAGAGAAGGCCAGAATTCAGCTGCAAAATATGCCGTTGGTATAACCATGCTCATTAAGTAAATGCGCGAGTGTAGGTCATCCTCTAACTTCAAATATAATGACCTAGTAGCGCATTATCTATCTATACTAATTATAAAGCTGAAGAGTTTGTTTGTTTATTTGAAGGCGCTAATCTCATGAACCCCTCACATTGTGAGAGGAGACCCGAGCCCAGCACTGGGCCAGTTATGTCATGATGATGAATCTCATGAACTACTGGACCGATTTGAAAAATTCTTTTAGTGTAAGATAGTCCATTTATTGAGGAAGCCTATAGGCTATTTAAAATCACGCTAAGACGAATAGGAGAGGAGCAGCAAAAAAATATTCCAGAAACGGGAAAATTACGCAGACGGAGCTTCCGGCGATTTCTAGTGCCTAATAAACATTATGAGTCCGATAGACGGTCAAACATCGAATCATTATTCAAGACTGATAAGCTTATTCTTTGGTGGCCAGGTTCCTGAGGAAACAGCTAAGACTTTACTACAAAACACAGTGCAGTAACAAAACAACAAGTTACCAACAATATACAAGTTGTAGTGTGAACTTGCTAAGCAATTTATTATTGAAAGATTGCTGATATAGGTGGGAAAGGCAGCTAAAGCGCACGCAACACTGAAACCTACTTACCGAGTGAAAGTGGTTACGGTACCGATGATACAACTAGCGTAATAGGTCGCGAGATTAACCCAGGTCTTAGGTGTGCGGCTTAACCTGGATCTAGATGTAGATGGGAAATAAACTGTTAATGAAGTAGGGTATTTTAAATGGGTAGTCACGATTCTTGTATCTTTTGCCGTTTGAAAGACGATAGTTTCATTAACATGGATCATTTTCGTGGGAAGCAACAAAGTAGATATTTTTGGGCAGATTTTTTACGTCAAAATTATATTATAAATTTCGTCAATAATAAAAATTACGTACCTGTCAGAATAACGATTAGTTAACCGTAATTCTGATGTCTACTTATCTACTCCGTTTGAAAAACATGCATTTATCTGAGTCATTATTTCGAAGATTGACATTTACTAACTCCTTAGCCGTAAATAGCACCAAGTCCCAACAAGCCTTAGTCTGATAGCGATCAAGTCTGATCCGATCAGAGGGTCATAAGCAGGGAATCAACCCTCATTACTCTACGTTCCCTACGAATACAAAGTTAAGACCAAGCTGTCAGTAACACGGCGCCCCCTAGAACGGGATTGTGTGCGTTTTATTGACCACATGAAGATCGCGATAACCGCATGCACTAATGGCGCATTACCCGCCGCACCACTCATTGTGCCGGCGAAAGCAAAAGGCCAACAATGGAAACGTGCCCGCCAGTTTAATCGCCCCCATCAATTTTCACTTCATTTCATTTTCGTCTGGGAAGTTCAAGTTCGAAAAATGGACGGCGAAATCTGTTATGAAAATTACGCAATCATTTCGTATTGTATTAAATTGAAACTGAAGCTTGTATAAATTACATTTTGATTAAATGGGCTATAAAGTCTGTTGTTACCAAAATAGTAATAGTCAATTTGTTTCGGAGTGGAAAGTTGTGTGAATTTCAATTGATAATGACTTGCTTTTGAAAACTAAAACTTAGTAAACTTAAATACTATATTATTATAATCACGTATTTAAAAGGCCCAAAGGCAGAATTCCTGTACAGGACTGAGCATGTCTGCGTACTCGTATATCTGCGTGCAAGCAGACATTGCTATGTCGGTCTGTAAGTAGGAAACCTTCTAACTGTGTATCAATTAACATAGACGACATACCCGCTCATGTAGAACTAACTACCGCTATCGGCCTAGTACGCGGTAATGAGAATTAAAACCATTGCGTTACCCCCGCGCATACCGTTTACATTTAATTATTTATTCCCGGATTCTGTCAAGTAATTACTTTGAATATTATATCGACAAACGTTAGTGATTTAATTTACCAGTGACTTAGAACCATGGGTTAAAACTAATCCGCTACGAGTAGATACAACTAAGTCTGTAAATTTAATAAATAATTTGTCGTGAAATTTAAATCAAAATTCTTAAAGTCCCATTACACGTGCCCCTATTGATAACCCGTTCAATGCTCTACTTCCAAAATGGGTTCCGTAAACAATCGTCGATTTACATCGATCAGATTGGCAACTTACAATAAGGTAATTTATTATCATCTGGCCAAAGGACACTATCGATACCACAATTACTAGCCGACACATTGCTGTCCCAATTCATCATATTGCATGTCGATCGAAATCTTAGGCTCGTAATGCATTAGGCGACAAACTGAGTGATTAAACCACAACTTCACCGACCACTTGTCAGATTAATTATGATAAATACCTACAATTGTTAATGATTAAACAATGCAAAATCGATAGTGGTTTAATGTTGAAGTACCTATTTACTTACAGTTAAGTGTACCGATAAAGATTTCACAAGTCACTGCTTATTTACCAGTTTTTTATGTAAAACGATAAATAAACAGACATGCCCCTTCTAAGTGGCGATCGCTGTTTATAAATCACTCAGATTAAAAGCATCACCATTGCTCTACCGACCAACAAAAATATTGCATCACAATACCTTTTACAATTGGTTCTAGAAGTCTCTTTTTGAGGGTAAAAAGCTCTTCCTGCATCTTCGAAATTTCGAGTAGAAAGCTCTGCTATTACTAACCACAGGGATTTGTTACCATAGTCTCATCCGATTAGCATTATACACCACAACCTTAACTTGAAATTAAGTAATTTTTTCACAATAGCTCTGTCTTGAGTTGGAAAGATTTTTTAACGTTTTCATGTAAAAGATACCTATCGCACTGCTGTTGGGCGGTGAAGTCTGTTTCAACCTTAAGTCGCAATATGGAGCGAACAAATCAATTTAATCACGATTAAAATACCACTGGCGAATAAAGTGGCAACTTCAATTGCGCCACATTCACCATTAATGCAAATGAGGCCTTAATATAGAGAAATAAAGTATTTTATTGTTCCTCTTTCCCATACGAATCTGTTGCTCCGGGCGTATTGGAAAGTAACCGGAATTTAATGGAAGGTAAAACTAATTGTAATACGCAGTTGGACCTAGGTCAAAATAAATTCCAATATTAACGATATTGGAAGACTCAGTAGGTACTAGAATACTAGATAAGGAGACTGTGAAGAATGGTTCAAAAGACAATCTTCTTTGGAAGAGTAACGTATAAATATTGAGCCATCATCGCGTCTCATGGAATTCCATTGACAACGAGCGGCAATGGGACTATACTACTATAACGACCAAAATTTTGCTGATATATTCATGTGCCATTATTATGATTTACCGTTTACTGTCTGCTCATTTAAGATTATTATTACTACATGTATCAACAGGTGATGTCTCAATAGAAAACATTCTAACCAATTTAAAATCATTGATGACGACCATTATCTGCTCAAGCAACTCTCGCCAGTTACAAAATCAAACATTGTAAATCGTTGCAAGTAAAAAATGTGGTACTTCATTTATGATGAATGGCAACCCTGTTCGCTTTGATGTGCCGTTACTTATGCGCTTATGATTAAACGGGTCCGTTGCTCAAGAGTCGAGCCCGAGCCTCCGAATCGCCTATTACCTGACCATTATGCAATCCTTTACTAAGCTTAGCGCGTCGACGAGTTGGCGTATTTTGCACTAATATTTTGCGTTAGTACCTAATATAAAATGAGGCTTTGATGTAATCAATCTTAGTCCTAGAGTCATATCGAGTTATCCAGGAGATTAGTGGGCAAGAATTCAACATACCTAAGACCATCGGGATCCTTAAGCTACTACTGCTGTTTTGTACGATAGATATACTACATTAAACAATTGAAAAAGTGTTCCGCAGTATGTTACTTACAGGTGTCCTTATCATCTCTGCGATAGTTATTTGTCATCTCGTAAACAAAAAACAAATTAATTGTTTTCGTATCTCCATGTCAAGCGTGTTTATGACATGCCTACTTCTTTTTGCATAATACCATTCATTGTCTATCACTATAAACTATGCTATCAGATGTCAACAAGATCACGCCAATGGTTTAAGCTCGTTCGCTACGCCAAAGCTAATTAAAAAGCTAACGTCAAAACGAGAGCGTGGGTACGACAGACGGACGTGCAGATTTCATCAAACATTTGTCCGGTCCGGCTGAATTGGAACGACAGCACATAATTATCGACTGCGCAACGCACCGCCAGTGGAGTAATAAGAACGTCAATCGTAGGCCATTGTTAAATGATGTTAAATGATTTGTGTGTTAGTTTGAAGCTTTCAATTTTGTAACACTAAACTTGGAAAAAGCGGTGTTCGAGGAGGATACGACTTTGCGATAGTAACCCGCTTTTTCTGTACTGTTGTCAATGACATTGTTAATAATAATTAATTTGTTGTTTCAGGTAAGAAAGAAAGCTATCTACTTACATCACAATTAAGTATTACTCTAAAAGTAAGTGTTAATCATAATGACTTAACAATAGACCTTTGAGGGATTGACAGATTAGTCTCATTGCAACCAAAGCCAACAGGTGGATTTTGCTACAAATCATTTCAGGGAGCCGAATGTACTCGTAAATCTATAGCAATATTTCCTACTTATTGTAGCAAGAACCCCGTACTAAATTCCTACTACTTACATAAAAATATTTTTTCGAACTTCAATTAAATTTCTGAAGGTCGCAGTTTCTTGCAATTTCGAATGGTATGTTAAAACTAGTATCATGAAAAAATTTTATGAGAAAACGAACGTTTGCCGTAAATATTGTCCGGAATGTATGGTAAATTGTCGTGAAATCACGATTTAGTACCGCAGTCGTTGTAAATTGAAGTAGTTGATAAAATGGAAATATTGCTCCTGCATTTGTTTCCAATCAATGAGTTATATTCAAATAACCACAGGAATTACTCGTGCTGTAACAATAAAACATTTCAAGTTATGGCAGTCTTGTAAAAGACTTACAGATTTCCATTATTTACTGTTCTTAGAAATTCCTGACTTGACCGGAGAAGCACGGAGTCATAATATTTTGTAATTCTTTCTTTTGGTAGTTCTTATCTATGAATGAATTGCCGCTTGTTTTCATTACTAAAATGGTATTATTCCATGAAGTAATCTCAAAAGGGACTGTAGCTTCATTGTTTTATTTTGTAACAAGTAACAGATAAAAAATATGAAGTAGTACATAATGATACAGACGACTTGAAGAAACTTAAGGGATCTGATTGAGAGAAAGAGCTGTAACAGTTGCACCAATTAGAATGACACCAATTGAATAGTTACGAAATGATACTGGTGCTAAGATCGCAAATATTCAACATACACACGATAGTGTAAACTGAAAGGCAGATAAGTGAGTGATCATTATCCGAAGCACTTTTATCAACAAGCATTCCCCAGTGACTATCACTGAAGCCGGGACTCCACAATAAATGGGCTGCCATGAAGAGAATTACTTATCAGTTAACGCCGTGACACGAGCGTAGTCCCGCGGGAGCACGGGACACGGGACCGCGGGGACTCATCATTGCGTCCTTCCGGAGGGGCACGGGACACAATTAGGGTACCTCTTCTACTGGGAGAGCACTTTGAACTTGTTTGTTGCGTGACAGCCATTATTAAGCAATTTGTTTTCGTCGATTGATTGACTGATTGATGACATTCAGATATTGGCCAATTAAAACTAGTTTCAAGAATCGTGACCTTTTCATAAAGTGGTCGATGGATTCGTGATATTTATACTGTGATTACTATAGGAGCTTTAATATTTACGCATATTGACAAGTAAACAGTTCCTTGTTGCGTTGCTTTACAAGTGAATATTATGAGCAGTGAATTAAATACATTTTTTTGGTTTTTAATTCTTCTTACTTCCTTGTAGAAATCGATCAACGTTGCTTAAGCTATTAGTACTAATTTATTAAACCTAGCTTTTTGTGATCCAAAAACAAAGATCCAAAATTGGTTGTTCTTGGAGAATTCAACAGCTTAAACTTCTTTTCCTACTCGCACCTCCTGGACTATAGTCAAATACAATCATAGTACTTTCGATTCGTCACTGACCTTCGAAGCAACATATTGTACATGATGATTTGACCTCACACTACATCCGTGCCGCACTAATCGCTTCTGCATTACGTGAAAGTCTTCTCACGACCCGCCACGCATCTGCAATCATCAGTTGTTTAGATTTTATGTTTTTATTCCGCAGTATAAATAACCTACATGTACTTTCTCACCGGAACGTCACGATTTTGCGCGCACGTAAATTGATTTGATCGGATAAACGTTACGAGTACTTTAAATAGGTTTTCATAGCTTTGATGGTTTATGGAAAACCGTTTATCGTTTTCAAGTGCACGTGAAGGCACAGTATTAAACTAATCTGGTGATAATTGCCTTTTGTAGACGAGAGACTTTTACAAGTTGTTTTCGAACAGAACTACCTTTTCTAAGGTCAAATGAATTACTGCTCTGAAAAAGGGCTTGTTACAATTCTGATTCCGCCTTCTTCTTGATAACTTTATTGACCACCGTGCAACAGACATTTCGATAACCTCACTTCAAATTCCACATTTCTTAGATCGCTGAGAAAATAGTAGATCAAAATCAGTCGCATCATTACTGAAAGAGACCAGATTTATTTAGAAGATTTTCTCTCGAGCCTGTTCGCTAATTAGTCGTCTAAAGCAAATAAAGGTCACCGTATACAGTACCCATAGAAGCCGTACTCAGGACAAGTTCCGCTCGGTCGCTCGCTGCCCTCGCTGGTAATAGGGTCAGGTGTGACTCTTGGCCGGTTTAATATTTCACTTTCAGCACAATGTGTCGTCGGGATGCTACACTTTTGTTCGCTTTTTACTTCCCTCGTAATTGAAAATGTTTTTGTGACTACACGGGCCACTCTCTCGCTACGGTGTCTAAAATTCAGATGCCTGGAAATGTGATCTGAATAAAACATTCCTTCGTGCTCCATTTTTGGGACGTTCTCGTATGAGGTTTGTGGGAATAATAGTAACGCACTGAATGTCTGAACAGGATTTTTTAAATTAAGAAAAGCAGCATGATATATCTTCACCGCAGTACGCCAAATAATACCTTCATACATAAAAGTGAAGCTTATAAAAAGCCGAACGTACGTTACATTATTTGAACTATCCATTCGATCTATTTGCTTTGTCACTTCATATAGTTATTATCTACAAAACAAACTACAAACGAGTCGTCAGGGCATTAAAAAAACGTCGCATGTAAGGACCCTACAGTTAAACATTAAATACTACATTATT
This sequence comes from Lerema accius, assembly GCA_001278395.1. Lineage (NCBI taxonomy): Eukaryota > Metazoa > Arthropoda > Insecta > Lepidoptera > Hesperiidae > Lerema > Lerema accius. The sequence continues at coordinate 21,550 of LGAG01003099.1, forward strand.
CGTAATACAAATGTTGCCTTATACCGTAGTCTTCATAATTACGCACACCGAAAAGGGTCAGCCTCAGTACTGTTAACTATTAGAAGCACAAATGTGGCTTGTCTCTGCAGAACTATGCCTTGTTCAACGTCATTATGCGTTCAAGCTACTACAGACAACTAACTGTGGCTTCATCCCATACAGTTAAAGTTAACGTAGAAAAGTTTTATATCATCTTAATTAATTAACCTAATTTGCATTTCGATTGGAATCGAATGCAATCAATCAAAAACACGACCAAACATAAGTGTCGTCAACAAAACAAATGGCATCACATCACAGCATAACGGATAAGCCTAGCGAAGTCAGAGAAAACCAATTACATTTGATTTACAACACCGAATCGAATAAAGATATCTGCGGCTGTTCTTGTTTATTACACGCTTACAATAAATACATAAATCGATAGCTGACAGCACCATTACGAGTCACCAGCATGGCACCACGTTGCGAGTGGCTACATACGGGCAATCGTTCGTTACGTGCCGATTTATGTGCTTATTCTACTAGTAAATACTAGAACAGACACTACCGACGCTAGTACACCTAATGGCTCCAGGTACAATAATAACTTCATTCATCAAACGTGAGATTGAAACACTGGATTATTTATGTTCTGCGGCTATGAACAGGGCTGGATTTTGCGATGGTGGCGCTCTTGTGCAGAGGATGGGGCTCATTTTGAAACAACGTAAAAACTAACTTAAGAAAATGACATTAGCAAAACGGTAAGACGCATAGTAATCATAAAAACTTGGATGAGCTGCTAAGTTAATGAATTGGAGGAACGAAACGTCCGAACAATAAGTTGGTACCTAGTTGTAATGTATTTCTTTATATATGAGACTACCAAAAAAGATACTACAGACGTCAGATTCTTTCCGATTTTGGGGAATAAACAGCAGCTGACTAATATATAGAGAGTCTAGAGATTCACTCAGACAGGCATTTATTTAACATCTCTTCTGTCATCTTCATCGATTCTGTCTAAATGACCTGCCCTATGAAGCTTTTACACTACAAACCTGTCCCGTTATTTATAAGTGCAAAGAAATAAATGAAGTAATATTAGCAAAATATTTATCTACTCTTAAATTCTCCCTTACAAGGCGATACTCATAAACTGATCTACTTAGTGCCCATAAATTGTCTCCGAAAAAAGGTTAACAACACGATAAATGCATGTTGTCGTAAACAAGCCCATAGTTCACGTTCCTAAATAAACCTTGTCCATAAAAAGCTAAGCATATTTAGCCAGTTTTTCTCTATACCAAATTGATTAAACGATTTTATCTGTGTCTAAAGCTTTGCGTATTTAACGCTTGAATTCTGATATTTTCCAACTAATGTACGAGTGTGTTCACTTCTTTGGCACGCTCTACAGCCTAAATGACATGACATATTTCTACGTGTGACATGTCTTTGGATTCTTCTCTATTGTCGGAGTGACATTAACTATCTTTTTTTATTATTACGAGTATTATTATGCTCCATCCAATTTTAGCAGAAATTTTATTTTATTACTTTACTCTTAGAAAGAACGAATACAACTAGTTTTAAAACACTATCATACTAAAATTTTTATCTCAATTATTTAATTGAAACAAGCATGTACCACAAAACGCTGCCCGCGTATACCTTGCGTTAGTTTCAGCGAAGTTTCGAATCTCTTCGTATTCCATTTAATACCAGTAACACTTGGAGCCTCTCCAAATTGTATAGTATTGTTAAGACTTTTAGGAACTTGTGCTATCACTTTCGTTTCTTATTACCCTCGTTCTGAGTAAAATCCGGCTAAGTGCGAGTGGGTTCTGCATCATAAAGGTTCAGTACCACTATGCAGTAATACTCCAAAAAAACATGGTCCATGCCCGGAACTAAGTACATTTTGTTTTACTTCATTTTGCTTTTCCTAGTTGCTTGTATGATTGCAATAATAATAGATTATGAAATTTCTCATGTGCTTTAGTTCATGAGATTCATTGTTAAATACAACGGTAATAAAAGATTTCCATGCACTTTACCTATTAATCCTTAAATTGAAGGTTAGTTAAATTGGCCAATAACTAAACTTGTGAACAAACTTGTAAACATTACCAAACACTCCACAACAACAAACCACGAAAACAAATATAAAGATAAAAGAAAAACAATAAAAGAAAGATAATAAGGTACTTAATTACTTTGATTTCATCAGAACGGCCAGCCCTCGGTTATTGAAATCGTTACGTGATTATTGCTACAATATACCAACGGTAAGCTCCGAGATATCGATGATCTTAGAAGATAAACTCGCACACAGAATTAATAATTGTAAAAGTTGCTCAACTTGGTCATGTTATTCGTTAATCTGCTAACCTAAATTATTCATGTACTAAATAAATTTTAATCTATTAGTATCGAGAAACACTGATAACGTCTCTGATCTCTTTGACTATATCAATAAAATAAAAACAAAAACTATTACTAACACTAATAAGGTACTAACTAATTCACATCCACATTATTAATAAGGTTTTAATATGCTCTTAACAATTTCATCAACAAATCTTACTCATGATACTTACACTTAATAAAACCATATAAAAAAATAATATCATCAGTAAATAGGCGTTTAAGAGCCAAGATAATCCTAGCATAAGAAAGTAAATAACCAAAGATATAAATTCAACGTTATTGATAGACTTTGATGAAGTCCTTCAAAAAGAACCACAAAGAGAGACCTTCAAATAAAAAATATTCAATGAGATTAATGATCGCGAATTCATAGAAGTGCGCCCTTATTACACAGCAAACAATTCCTATTAGGTCACGAAACATAGCAGACACTAAACCGTGTTAACAAGTCTTAAACGGGTAATGCTGTTGTTTTGTTAACTCGTAAAAAGTTACTGCTGATGAGTTTAATGAAATAATTGCCTGCAACAAAGGGATAGCAGTCATTGGTTTCTTGCCCTTTTAAGTCTGATGTTGACGAGAACCCTACCAAGATAAGGCACAATTCTTTTAGACAGATCAATTATATGATATGACTAAACATCATACTCATGGATTGGAAGATGTATCAGTAAAACATGATTATTTGTGTAACAGTAAAAGGAGATGGAAGTGATTTAAGTCATATACACTTTCGTTATTTAGAATTTGTGAATACCAACAATCTTTAAATCAAAGACAATATTTAAGCTTATTTATTAAAAAACACCAAATAAACAGTTGACAGTTATAAAAAAATACCGCCACAACAGCCAGTCGCGTTTAATTATTGTAAGTACAGTCTTAGCCAGTTCTTTACAAATAATATTTCACTAAAACGAAAGGAGTGGTTAGTGTGACGTGTTTATGAGCAAAAGTATGCTATTGCTCATTTCTGCGGACCACGTCATTGAAATTCCATGCAGTGTTCCTCAACATCCGCTTTTAACGACGATAAATCTATCCAAGAAACGGATTTAGGATTAAACAAGATTTGTTTATTCGCCACCTCATTTGCTATTACTTCGTTCTCAAAATGTATTGTTTAAAAACATTGCTTGTCGTGTTTGCTCCAGTTTTAAATAGAGTTGACTTCTGGTACTCAATCGTTTTACTTGGCTTTTTATCAGCTACATACCCTGGAATCCCATTTCTAAGGCGAACAACATCGACCTAAATTATCGTCTCTTTATTGTGGTTAGGGCTTTCTGCGAAATCTGTGGGCCTTGAGGCAATAAATAGGGCTTAGATCTTCTAGACAACGTACATGTGCTTCGAATGCCTCGTATGTATAAGACCTCAATATACATTGCATAAGAAAACTTGATATAAATAAATTAGTATTTTATGTAGTCTTATATCAAAGTTAAAATTATGGCGAAAAAAACTTTAAGTTTATCCTTGTTCATCCAGTTCTTGGACATTTGCACTTCCGTAATTTTCTCTTTTGCTGTCTTACTAGTCAATCACATTATTCTGTCGTGGTTCTACACAACGTATTCGTACTTTTTGTTTATTTATTACCTTGGAATCCTAGCTTCTATTCAGTTCCAGTTTTTGCCATACACCATACATATATCACGATAATCTCTGACATCGCGCCCCTGCTGTGGCGCTGTTTGCGCCAACTCGATCTCCTCTAAAATAGGTATTTCGTATTTTATATACACATATTCCTAATATAAGTTCAGTCCTGTGACCATGAACATTTACCAAGATTTTTGGATCTGTAACAAAGCCGATGCACTTATCGCATTTAAAGACACTATCTTCGAATATTTGACTATTTATTAAAAAGAATCACAGAATAAATCTGTGATACGTGAATATAGCATTCACAATAACTTTTATGAAAATGTTAAATTCACTTCTTAATTTGTCTTCATTATTATTCAAAGTGAATTCTTATACGTGCGAAGCATTTTGTCCAGAACCGATTATAGAAGTCGTATCAAAATAGATCACGCAAACGAAAATACAACGATATAGACTGTAAGTTAGGTATCCGATGAGATCGCGACCAGGAAATGGCGTCTGACAAAAGGCAAAAGGAAGATTCGCAATGCGCCGGCGCATCGCGTACAGACTTTAATAAGCTGGATTATATCTCACCGCCTTGTTACTCGATTACGGTAGAGCTAAATGAGGGTTATGTCTTAAACTGTTACAGTATTTTCTTATTCTCATTAATTTTGTCCTAACACCATTCTTTAATGATGAGGATGATTTGGGAACTTATTATGTTATTGTTAGTTACCAATACCCTGTCTTGAATTTCAAATAAACACCAATCAAAAACAAACTCCTAAGCGGAACGCTTTTGATACTTAACGCATATTTTTGGGAAAAATTGCATGAAATTCTACTTATACTTTATTAACGTAATAAATAAACTAATTCCTAATATGTTGGCTGACGCATCTTGCAACAAAGACCTTGCCCTTGAGCGTGAGATATCATTTTCGACCGGATCCCGACACAAAAGGACAGGAAGATGCTTCAAAACTTGTAAACACACAGCACACACGTGCTTACAGGTTTTTTGCAAATCTTTATTCGCTAACAAAACACATATAAATCTGAGATGATCTTTTTTGCACACAGCGTAGATAAAACATCTTTGGTGTTGATTAAGGTGAATAGAAAAAAGACAGAGAGATATAAGATAGCTGCCCAAAGAGACGTTTCGATTATCAAAATTAATCAGACTTAAATACTTAACTTTAATACCTAAGACTACACAAATCAAATAAAAATCAGACGATATTGATAGTTAATATAATATAGAAATTATCTTTCAATTACACGGTTACTATTTTATTTTCTCGAAGAATGCAGTCTTAGAAGAGTTTGACATAATCAACCAGTTGAACAACTCAACGTAATTTTTATACACTTTGTAGATAATCAAACGTGTTCTTACTAATTTAAGCAAGATATAAATGAATAAGTACTCCATTTAACGGTAAGCAGGAGCCATTGCGCCCACGCACACCTGCGAGCGACCGCAAACAAAATAAATCAAGAGTGAGTTGCGTAAAGGAATAATTATAATGTTGTTTTGTGTTGACGGTTAAATTCGTTTTTGGGTCCTAAGTTTCTCCCGAGTTACGGGTACAGCTTTTGCAATAGTTTTAACATTGTTCAATTCTGTACCTATACTTGAATCATTAAGTTTATACACGCAATATTTACTGCACAAAGGTTCAAATGCACACGAGCCTAAAGTAATGAAATCATAAGTTAAGCAAAAGAATAAAACTTGTTTACTTTTGCTATTAGATAAGTCCATCAGTAGG